>QEPC01000585.1:719904-771495 GCA_003113815.1 Sphenodon punctatus
TATAAATCATTGTGAATTTTTATGCTCTGTTCTTATGGTTTTGTATTTATGGGTTTTATATTTCTATTGTATTTTTTTGTTTTATTGTGAGCCGCCCTGAGTCACCTTTGAGCAAGGGGAGGGGGGGGGGAAGTAGAAATATTTATAATAAATAATATAATAAATAAATTCCTCCCCCCCACCCCTGGGCTTCCAATCCGAGGCTGATGCTGCACCTACTACCCGGTCGGCACCATCTGGGCCAACACAGGCCCAGAAGCTTCATCCAGCCAGATCTCGGTAATGCCTACAAGGTCAGCAGTCTCATTCTGAATAAGGTCGTGGATGGCGACTGTTTTATTAGCCATTGACCTTGCATTAAGCAGCATCAGCAACAGATCAGATGCTCGACCTCAACTCCCAAATATCTCAAGATGGGATATTAGGGGTTGTGAAATTTCACATTGCGCTAAGAACAGGGGGAAAGCATAGAGAGAGAAACTTTGCTCTACAAAAAAAAAAATCACTTTAATTTTGACAGGTGATATATCAGAAAGCCTTCAATATTATTATTTGCATTGTAGAGACTCTAATTATTAGAGTGGCCACCTTGAGTTAGGTGCTACTAAGTCAGAGGCTCTGCTCTGAAAAAGTTTAAATGCCCAGAAAGGAGGAATAAAGAGAAGAGACACATTAAAAATACACACAGTTAAAATGTAATGTGCTAACATTGTTTGAACAGTACAATTTTTTTTAAAAAAATCATTAATAATTAAACTGTGTTAGTAAGAACCATGTCCACAAATGTAAGCACTAATTTTGCATGTAGTTTCATATGGACATACATCTGACCTGACAGACCTTGAGAGCACAAGTATCTACAGTGTACTTTGTGGGATAGTCTTATGTTCTCAGTCTTCGACACAAACAGCCTATCAAATTGTTCTTGAAAAGGTGAGCATGGAATTTTGATAGAAGTTTGGGGCACTCAGTGTTTACCAGAATCAGACCCTAATATCAACATGCTTTGCTTAAAAATCAATCTATTCTGGTATTTACACAAATAAAATATTTATAAAAATGAAATATCTTGTCAAATACCTTAACATAGATCTTGTATGCAGAAGTGGGAACCCCCCTGGTTCATGGACCAAACAGGGTCCTTGGCCAGTTTTATTTGAGCTTTTCTAGTTCCTAGATCTGGCCCATGAATCCAGCCTTTGCCTGCAAGCACTGAAGCAGCGAGCTCAGGATAAGGAAGCAGAGAGAAGGGCAGGCACTCAGGTGGGCATGGGGAGAGGCCAGATCATGGATCCATAGCACAAATCCATGATCTGGACCCTCCCCTTTTTCCATCCTGATCACACCCCTTTACTGCCTTGTCTTCCATTTCAACTTTATCTGGACTACAGAGTACTAATTTGCAGGAGGGAAAAGGTTCTCCTCCTGTTATTGTATCCCTTCCCTTCTCTCCTTCCATCTCCCTCAGATGAATACTCAATCTCCAATAGCTGATTCTGGTTAAACAAAATGAAACCTATCCAGCAGTGCAAGAGACAACAATTAAGAGGGAAAAGGACCCTTCAATGTTCTGAGCAAAGCAAAAGAACGAAGGAGAAATTTAAAATTTTCCTCACAGGAATAACAGCAGGATATTTTATTTCTGCCAGTCTACAGTTGGGAATTTCTGCTGAAAGAGGCTACATCTTTTTATGTACTAATAGAGTACTGGATCAAGCACAATCTGGCTCTAATCTTTACAGAGCCTCATGTCAATAATGCTACCACAAAAACATATTTTTATTTGCAGGAATTTTCTACCATCATCTTTTGTATATGAAAAACCCATTGACTTCAGTGTAAGCTTAATGCAGCAAATGATGCCAGTATAATCCCTTAGCTACTACTTCTCCTGATTCAAGAAGAATTATGAATCATGGTAACGTGACTATCAGTAAGTTCTTAATCATGAATTCATTTCCCCCAACCTCACCCCAATCAGCAAGCGTTTCAAGAGCTGATTTGTTAGAACAAGTTAATCCCTGTTGGTTCCTGCCCAAGGGGCAGGTGTGTTTTTCACAGTGTATTTTTCCAAACAAGAAAGAAAATGCCCAGTTTTCTTTCAACCTGGGGAAAAAAAACTAGGAAACAATAGGAACATGTTTAATAAGGCACAGAGAAGAGCAAATTGAACAAGCACCTTACTAGCTTGTGATTGTTCCAACATAAAATATTACCAAAGAAAAGTTAATGAAAAAATCTTTACGAACGACTTTTTAAAATGGCTTTATTGCACCTTATTTAAGAAAACATACCTGCTCATTAGCTACTCTTCATGCTTCATTAAACTGCAGTTATCAAATGATCATGCCATGCTCCCTTTCCTGCTGTGACAGACTATAACCTCACTGACCTTACATACCTTCCTAAACAATCCTCCTCTTTCTGAAGTGTGCTCAGCTCACTAATGCATTTGATGTGCTTGTAATTCCACTAGAAGAGACAAAATTACCATTACCAAGCCTACACAGCTTTAATCTTCAAGCAATACAATCCTCCCCAATTATTTTTTTATCCTTCAAGATTTCACTTTTCCAACATTTAAATGTGCAGTCAGAGGCCAGGAAATTAAGGGAACATTTCTAAAAGATATGCAAAAGGGGCAATTACTGCAATAGCAGGATGAGCATCTATATTTAAAACATCTAGCAAAGAAAAAGATTTATTAGTACTCCCAAATTATTAGAGCTGTGTAACTATGAGATGGATCATTGCATCCTTTGTGAAGTGTTTTCCCTCATGGGAAATAATTTCAAATTTTGTTTCTGCTTCATACACATCTAAATATGGGGAAATTGTTGTGTACTTTTTGCCTAAAAGAAAACAAATTTGATAGACTCTCACAAATACATCTATATATAGTCATCAAATATACAGTTTTCAACATGGGCAATATAAACACTCTGGAAACAGACTCATGGGGATTGAACAAACTTGAATTGTTCCATTTAAGCTTTGTAATGATATATAAAGGCAGCCTGCTATTTTGTCATCATTTCCTTAGATTAGAAATCCAGGTCTTGTCTGTGATGGAACACTCTAGGATTGGAGAACTACTGGACTGGTATCATTATAAGAACTACAGATTTAAAGTTGATAAACTGCTATGGGAATAGATTTGTAGCAAGATGAATGCTTGGTTTTATTAACACCCATACAGTTTAATGACGACTAATGAACATACTTTGTGAAACTTCCAGAGATTATCTAATAAGCACAGGAAAGATCAGATTTGTCATTACTCCTGATTTTTGTAAACATCTTTACAACATACAGAGCAGCCAGAAAAAGCTATGACCAGGGTCCCAAATTCTCCCACTGAATTTTTTAAAAAATTCCACCTGAGTCTGGGACGCTCAGAGTTCCATTTCGCAGGTCCCTGGCCCCCACCATGCTGGGGCAGGTTGGGGTGGATGGGTGGGGGGTTGCCTCCTCCTTCCACCCTCCCCAGCCTGCTTGTGTCCACTGTCCAGGCAGCGGTGGTAGCAGCAGGATTCCCAAGCGCTGCTACTACTGTCCCCTTCCTCAGCCCAGCTGGTGGCTGAGCTGGGAAGAGGGAGAGAAGCGGCAGTGCTCAGGGCTCCTGTCTGTGGGCCAGGCTGCATTGGGTGGGTGGGGGCTGTCAGGGCTTGCCTCCCCTCCCACCCTGGCAAAGGTGGGAGGGGAGCGTCAGCCATGTCAGCAGCGTCTCCCTGCAACTCTCCAGCCGGCTCCTTCTGGCCGCTACCTAGGCCGCTGCACGGGGTCTCACAGGGCGACGCAGCTGGACGACATAATCTGGCTGTACCGCTCTGGGAGACCCCATTGGGAGGGGCCAGGAAGTGAACATGTGAAAAATACAGGTTGCAGGGCTACATTGGCGCCAATGCAACCCTGCAACCTGTATTTCTCTTAACTGTCCAAAAATTTGCATACAGTAACCCTAGTGGGGGAGTGGGATTCTGTGGGAAATCTGCACATCCCGGTCCTGCATTTGGCTCAGGGCTCTGGCTAGGATTTCTTTCCCCCTAAAGTTGCACCAATTTGTATTAGTATAACATCTTTGTGTGGACACACTTAGGTTGGCTTAAAACTGGTTATACTGGTGTATATTGCTTGGTTCTCTGCCACCTCCGCTCCTGCTCTCAGTGCCACTAAACATCCCTGATGCAAGTCTCGTGAACTTGCTGATTACCTCAACTTTCACTTTACCCTCTCTGCCCTCATCTCTGCCACCTTCCTTGCCAAGCAACACTACAACTTCACTCTCTCTAACTCTTCCTTCAATGTCTACCTTGCTGGTACCTCCCCTGCATCACTTTCTCCCTCAGTTACAGTACCCCAAGGCTTTCTCTTTGGCCCTCTTCTCCCTTTACGCTAGATTGTTAGGCAAAGTCATTAAATCTCACAGCTTCCAGTATCACCTGTATAGGACACTCAACTATCTCCCCACCCCTATATTTTCCTAGGGTGGCCGGATATGCAAATTTTAGAGGACACTTGTGAGCAATACAGGTTGCAGGGCTGCATTGGCTCCAGTGCAGCCCTACAACCTGTATTGCTCATAAGTGTCCTCTAAAGTTTGCATATCCGGTTACCCTTTTCTCCACGTGGCTCCTTCAGTTCCACCTCTTTCGCAAGTGCTACCGAGCAGTAGGTGCTTGCTGCTCCTGACTCTTCCACATGCTAACAGGGGCTGACCAGCACTGGGCACTCACAGCAGAGGTAGGTGGCCCTTCTAGCATGTAAAAGAGTCAGGAAAGAAGAGTACCCAGCACTGGGGAGCCCAGGCTGATGGGTGACAGAGGCAGAAGAGGCAAACAGTGTTGGCAGTTGTGCAGCAGTGGAAGAGGCAAGCAATGGGTTAGGGGTGGGCTGAGCGAGGAGAAGACAAAGATAGCAGGAGGCAGTAGCCCCTGGGCTCTCAGAGTGTGTGACTGAGCACATGTGCATGAGTACGTGTATGAGGGCTAGACTGGCATTCTATGGCACTCTTGGCCATACAGAAGATCTCAATGTGCAGCTCGTCAGACTGGAAACTTTGCCAACCCTGCTGCAATCGTCTTTCACCTTGACTACTACAACCCCCTCCTCACTGGTTTCCTGTGCTCTCACCTTGCCCCTTTCACTTCTGTTCACTCTGCTGCCAAGATCATTCACCTTGCCCACCACGAATCATGTTCAGCCATATCTCTCCTCCCTCCACTGGCTCTCCCCCTCCTTTTGCATTCAGCACAAGTTCCTTGTCTTTACCGTCAAGTCTCTTCCATGGCCTTGCCTCCCTTATCTTTCTGCACTTGTTTCCCACTACGTTCCCACTCAAGAAGTTTGCTCCTCATCTTCACCACCCTCATCAGCCCCGCAACCTCCCGCTCCTTGAAGCACCTTTGTGCCTTCTCCCATGCTGCCCTGTATTCCTGAAACTCCTCCCCGAATGCATTTATTCTGCTCCCTCTCTCCCACCCTTCAAATCTCTCCTAATGACCTACCTCTTCCATCAGGCTTTCCCTAGCTCCTCATCCCATAGATTGCTCATTGATGCTTCCTCTACTGTCCTTGCATATCAGATCCCCTTCTCCTTGTAACTAAGCCAAGGATGTGCACCTGCAACTTCTCAAGTTCATGAACGTATTTCTGTCTCTCCCTATGTTCCCTTCTCACCCTGTCTCCCCTCCCATGTCTTTCCCAAGTTATTTATTTACTATTCTTCTACCCCGCCACCTCCTGCTCCCAGAGCAGCTCGGGGCGGCTTACAACATGCACAAATAAAACATAAGGAAAAACATACACATAAAATATCATTAAAACATTAAAATACTAAAAATAAATTAAAAGAGCAGAGCTCCCCATCCCCAACCCATCCCACCTACCCGCCCCCCTCTCCAAAGGCCCAGCAGAACAGTCAGGTCTTACACTGTCTTCGGAAAGAGGGGAGGTCTGGGGCCAGGCGGGCCTCCATCAGCAGGGAGTTCCACAGCCTGGAAGTGGTCACCGAGAACGCCCTCCCCATCGTCGCCACCCAGGAAACTGCAGGGGCCGCAATGTAATCCGGGGCCTGAGGTGGTCCCACAGGTAAGCCAGGCCCAGGCCATTTAGGGCTTTATAGGTCATTACCAGCTAGGGCCCGGAAGATAATAGGCAGCCAGTGCAGAGAACGGAGCACCAGTGTAATGTTCTCATGGCAACCCGTCCCCATTAAGAGACAGGCCGCCGCGTTTTGCACCAGCTGCAGCCTCCGGACTGTCCCCAAGGGCAGCCCCACGTAGAGCGCGTTACAGTAGTCTAGTCTAGAAGTAATAAAGGCATGGATGATGGCCAGATCCGAGTCCGAAACACAGCCACAACCGTCGTACCAGATGTAACTGACTAAATGCTCCCCTCGCCAGTCTCCACCTGAAGGTCCAGGCGGAGCTGTGAGTCAAGGAACAGCCCTAGACTACGGACCTGTGTGGCCAAAGGGGGGCAGACCCCCATCAATGATGGGGCCATCACCCCCATCCACCATCACCACCTCTGTCTTGTCGGTATTCAACTTCAGATGGCTCACCCTCATCCAGTCCCCCACAGCTGTCATGCATTGGGTAAGCACCGAGACTGCCGGGTCTCGGTCTGCAGAAAAAGAGAGGTAAAGTTGTGTGTCATTGACGTACTGATGACAACGCACGCCGAGCCCTCTCACGACCTCACCCAAAGGCTGCATGAACACGTTGAACAGGAGGGAGTACAGAATAGAATCCTATGGGACTCCACATGTGAGGTCCCAGGGAGATGAAGTACATTCCCCAAGAACCACACACTGAGTTCTCCCAGCCAGGAACAAGCAGAACCATTCAAGAACAATTCCACCCACCCCAGCCCGGACCCTTAGCCGAGCCACCAACATCTCATGGTCAATGGTATCAAATGCAGCCAACAGATCTAATAGAATTAAAATAGAAGATCTGCCCCGATCTAATTTACGACAGGTCATCAACCAAAGTCACAAGCACAGTCTCCATGCCAAACCCAGGGCAAAAAAACAGACTGCAAGGGATCAAGAAAACTGACCCGATCTAGATGCCCTGATGCTGCCAAGCCACCACCTGTTCAATGACCTTCCCTAAAAAGGGAAGTTTAGAGACTGGCCGATAGCTGGCTGGGGAGTCAATGTCAAGGGATGGTTTCTAGAGCAGGGGCCGTACCACCGCCTCTTTTAGGCAGGTCGGCACTCTGACCTCCCTAAGAGAGGCATTGACAACCCCCGCCAGCAACAACCCTAATGTCTCCCAGCAGGCCTTAACCAGCCAGGATGGGTACAGATCTAATTCACAACAGGTGGCCCTTACAGCCCCAAGGACCTCCGCCGCATCAGCAAGTGACATCCACTGAAATTGATCCCATGAAATCGGACAAGATGGATCCTCCACCCCCTCAGATTCACCTACTGTTATAAGCACAGCATCGGAGTTGCAGTGAATCTGAATGATTTTATCCACAAAAAAAGTCAACAAATATGTCACAGCAGGCACTGGAAGATTTCAGTTCCAGACGGAGAGAGGCCGGACTGACCAGCCACTGCACCACCCGGAAAAGCTCCACTGGACATGACTTTGCGGATGCTATGAGGGCAGCAAAGAACTCCTTCTTTGCTGCCCTCACAGCCACAGCATAAGCTTTTAAGCTAGCTTTATGTCGCAATCGGTCGGTCGGCTTCAGCAAGAGTCCAACACCACCGTCACTCCAACCGCCGTCCTTCCTGTTTCATCCGGCGCAGATCCTCTGTAAATCAAGGGGACCTGTGTCGTCGGCATTCCGGAAGTGGACGCCTGGGAGCCTTTCGGTTAGTGGCCTCAGTCAACAAGTTATTCCAGAAGACAATAAGGTCATAGAGTGAATGGTCATCGAGATCAGGAGGTAATTCCCCTAGGGCATTCCGGAACCTCTCTTGTTCCATATGTCTCCAGGGGCGGACCAACTGAACTCATCCTACACCTCTCCGGGGGCAGACATGTGCCAGGAGATCGTTCCGGGATGAGATAATGATCTGTCCAAGACAAGGGTGTAATGAATACATACCACACCACCAGATCCCCCGTCTCAAGGCCAGTGCAGAATATTAGGTCAAGGGTATGTCCTCCATCATGCGTCAGGCCCAGAACCCTCTGAGACAGTCCCATGGTTGTCATGGCGGTCATGAACTCACGCTCTGCTCCCCCAAGGTAGGTGTCAGCGTGGATGTTGAAATCCCCCAGGACTAAGGTCCTTGGAGACTGCAAGACCACCCCTGACACCAACTCAGTTAGGGTGTGTAGGGATGTTGCCATACAGGTAGGGGCGCGGTATATGAGCAGCAGCCCAATATGTCTCCAGCCAAATCGATCACCAGATGGATCCCCTCCATGCCCAAAATAGTCTGCAACTGGATACTTCCTCACAGACCAGGTATTCTTAAAAAATAATGGCTACACCGCCTCCCTGCCCCACTGGTCTAGGCTGGTGCTATACAAAGTACCTGGATGGAACAAGGTCAGTCAAAATTGGCCCCGACTCAGTGTCCAGCTAGGTCTCTGTAATACGAACTAGGTCAGCCGATTGATCCAGGACCAACTCCCAGATCGTTGTAGATTTATTACCAACCGACCTCGAATTCAGCAGCAGCAGTCCCAGACCAGGCCCCGCCCCCCCATTCTCGATCACTGCATTATCTGTCTGGGGGCCTATGAGGGGGACCAGCACCAAGCACCTGTCCCTTCTCATTGGTGTTACCCGCCTCCCAGAAGGGCCATAGTTGCCCCGGCCCATCACGACCCCAATGGCTGCAGGACCCCCCTTCCAGCCCGCCCTCCCATCTCCACCTCAGTGGCTGTCCCACCTGACCCCGAAGGGAGACCCCCTCCCCCCCATGACCCCCTACCCCCTTCCCAACCCCCGCTCTCACAGTGGAGTCAACCCTATCGGGTCGCACACACACACCCCTCACACCGGGGGAACAGTCCTGACCCTCCCAAACCCAGTCCCCCTCCTCCCCCCATACATTGGGGGAGGGAGCCATATCCCCTCCACCCACCCACCCCACCTCCCCTCCACCCACAACAGTCCCCACCACTCTGCCCCAATAAACAACCATTCCACTACAATAGGTGGGACCGAAGGGGGTCAGGTAGGCTAAAGGTCACGCCCAAAAGCTTATCCCCTCCCACCCAAAAGTCCCTCCTGGCAGGGGGGACCACCAGCGCCACCCCCTCCGATTGCCAGAGGAGCAGAAGCTAAAAATCCTCAGTTATAAGCCCTAAAGGGTAGGGGCCTGTCTTTAATTAATGATTGTTTTGTGCAATGTACATTGTTGGTGCTCTATAAATAAATCATGCAACACTTTTTTTCTTTATTATCTAAATGGAAAATAAAAGAGTTTAGAGTGCATTATGTGCTGAATGAGATGTTACCAACTCCTAAAGCCAAAGTGATGCAAGTATGTGAGAATCTTAGCATTTTTAGGAAAAAGTAATTTCCTAGCCTTTATAGTTGCAGACAAACATGAAAATGTAAACTGTACATGCTTCCTAAAAGCTCATAAACCAGGAGCCAATTTTTTAAAAAGCCACAACAAAAACCACAACAAAAACCCTAAACGTAGTTTCTTAAATGACTTACATGATTTTCAATTGTTTGGGTTTCACAATATTGTAAATGCCTCTCAGCCAACTGCTATTTGGAGCACTCACTCAGCATTTTCAAACACATTCACTGAAAAACATTTTGTAGAATATTATGGGTCATCTTTAACAATCTCAAGGAAGAGTAACACTACTCTTCATAATTGCAGGGTCTGAGTCATGCATACTTGTTATAAAACCCTTAGAGACAGAGACAGAACAGTTTACAAATTACCTGTGGGTGTTTTGACAGCCTCTGTTAATAGCTGGAGAAGTCTAATATTACAGGCTCTGGCCCATTCCTGTTTTGAACATACGTCCATTCTTTGTGGTTAACAAAACTTTACAACACAAAGAATGGGGGTTACAATGGTATGCCGGTTACATCCCTCATGTACAAAGGGAAACTAGAGTAACTTGGATTAAGGATTTCCTTTCTTCCAACCCTGCCTCCTCTGTGTTAGGTTGAAAGAATCATTACTGGGGGCCCTTCCATTGGACAGATCATATTGTTTTTAATAAATGTATTTATAACTTTATCTAAGTGTTTTCAATTTTCCAGATCTCCATAACATAGGGTACTTTCAGACAGGATGCTAACCACACTTTAACCACCCTTGGTGGTCATTTATGCATGTTTCAGGGCTGCATAGGGCACCAATACAGCCCTGCAACATGCATAAATATCCACCAAGGGTGGTTAGCGTCATGTCTGAAAGTACCCTATGCTATGAGTACAATTGCCTCCTGGTAACCTCAGTTCCTGCACCATATTATGCACTAACATCGGTGGATATTACATCCTCTGGCAAATTCTGAACTCATGATTTTCCACTGACAAAAAGGACCATCCCCAAGAATTCAGTTAACAAAAACTTACAATGAGAAAAGGTGCGTTTCTGCATTCTGGAAGCCTGGGAATTTAGCTCTAAAACTAGGCAGCATTGTGGCTACTCATTTCACTGGATTATGTTAACAGAGAATCATCATTGGGGTGGGAACATCTGTAGTCCACTGTCCAACAGCTGTCCTATTTTGAAAAGATGTTTTGAGGTCATTAAACATCAGTTAACCAAAAAAACACACAGCAGAGGGCTTTCCTAGCATGGTTATATGCAGTTGCCCCTCTTAGGCTGCTTTTAAACGAGGCGCGCTGAAGTGTCTTCTCAACGCCGCATTAAAGCAAAGCCGCCAGAAGTGACCTTCTCCCCGTTGCCGGCGGCGGCTGGAGACACGGGGCTTTGGAGCGGCGCGTTCTTAAGACTTCAATTATCAAAGAATGCGCCGCTCCAAAGCCCCGTGTCTCCAGCCGCCGCCGGCACCAGCAACGGGGAGAACGTCACTTCCGGCGGCTTTGCTCTAATGCGGCGTTGAGAAGACACTTCAGCGCGCCTCGTTTAAAAGCAGCCTAAGAGGGGCAACTGCACCCTACCACAGGATACGGGTAACAAGGGAAATGAAGAAGGATCTAAGCACGTAGCTAGAGTTCCTAACCAATTTCAACGGGGTGAGCTTTTGGAGGACCAGGCTGCTACTCCAGGCAGACCTGCAGGTCCAGTCAGATGCAGCAGGGGGATCAGGCTTTGGGGTCTACTTTAGGACTCGCTGGTGTGCTGCCGTGTGGCCACAGGCATGGCACGAGCAGGGAGTGACTCGGGACCTTACATTTTTGGAGCTATTCCAGATAGTGGTAGCAGTATTGGTTTGGTCAGAGCAGTTTGCGAACAGGTCGGTCCTATTCTGGTGCAACAACTTAGCCATTGTTCACATAATTAACACCTTGTCAGCCAGGTTCCCGCGAGTTATGGGTTTGGTACGGGTATTAGTCCTGGCATGCTTGAAGGCTAATATTTTATTCACGACCAGACACATACCAGGTATTGACAGCGGCATAGCCGATGCCCTCTCTCTCGAGTCCAGACAGCTCGGTTCCGAGAATTGGCTCCAAAGGCCAGGCCCGATCCCGACCCCCTGCCACCGGGGTTATGGAGTCTTGGGGACTAACAGCACAGGCCATCATACAGGGATCGTTAGCCCCACGAACCCAAGCCGCATACGGTAGGGCAATTAGGGAGTATCAAGAATTTTGGACTTTAAAAGGATGGGGCCTGGGTTTCCCTATCACTGAGCGGGAGGTCATCCAATTCACAAGGCAGCTAAGAGGGAGGGGACTGACATCAGGCATGACAGGAGGAAAAGTAGCTGCCCTGGTATTTGCCAACCGCATCATGGGTTTTCTGTCCTCAGACAGGGGATTTTACATTAAACATATGTTAGAAAGTTGGGCGCAGGCCGCACGGCCCCCTCCCACGACGAGGACGCCACTCACAACGCCCAGATTGCTACGTGTGATCAGGGCCCTGCCTGGGATAGGTTACGACATGTATGAATTGCAGCTTTTCACTACTGTATTTGTAGTAACATTCTTTGGGGGCTTTCGCATTAGTGAAGTGGTTGCGGCCAATGCATGAGATAGGTCAGACACTTCCCTCCAGAACACGGACATTATGTGCGGGGCGGACAGGGTAGTGATACAGCTTTGCCGGTCAAAGACCGATCAGCGCAGTGAAGGGCAGACAGTGGGGAAGGTTCAATATGCCCGGTGCAACATGTGGATCGCTACCTTGAGACCAGGCCCCTGGCAACCGGAGCGCTGTTTATTCACCAGAACAGGGCTCTCCTTACTAGCCACCAATTCATTGCAGGGTTCAGGACTGCCCTCTCCAAGGTAGGCTTCCACCCCTCCACAAGGAATTTGGCTCCCATTCCTTTAGGATAGGGGCTGCCACAACAGCCGCTACAGCGGGATTGCCTGAAGAGGCGATCAAGTCAGTAGGGAGATGGAGGTCTGCAGCTTACAAAAAATATATCTGACCGTACCCTTGCTAATGGGACTTTGGTCTCAATAGGACCAGGAACCCGCGACAGGACGAGACAGAAAGTTTGGATTGTGGGTCACAGCATTGTCCAATGGGCGAGTCGAACTGCTGCATTGACCAAGTGGGGTACACAATTAGGTTTAAATGAAAGAGCAAAAGTTGGATGGCTGGGCAAGAGTGGGATGCGTTGGGCTCAATTACTGCCGACGTTAAAAGGAACAGGAACAGGCTGTCACCCGGATATAATAGTCATTCATTTGGGGGAGAACGATATCACCACAACAAAAGGGGTCAACTTAATCATTCATATTAAAACAGATTTGTTAACAGCGAAGGGATGGTCTCAAGGGGTAAAACTGGTACGGACAAACTGGATACCCAGAATACGGTGAGCAGGAGCCCGCAACCCTGGAAGAGTAGATAGAACCAGAAAGGGCAACAATAGGGAAATAACCAAATGGGTTCATAGTGTGGGTGGTACCATAATTAACCACTCAGGGATAACACACACTGCCACGATGTTATATAGGGGGGCTGGAGTCCATTTATCGGATCAAGGAAATCAGGTGTATTTGGCCGCCTTGGCTGGGCATTTGGAAGGATTGTTAAGTTAAAGCGGTGGGGACGGGGCAGTTCGTCCCAACTACCCCTTGGTGGCAGGGGTCCAGCAAGCTAGGCTAGGATAAATAAGTATAAAAGAGTCATCTCCATAAGAGATGGGGATGTGGTACCTCGTGTAATGCAGAGCGCAGAATGCACATGGGTCATAACCCTGGGAGGGGTGCTTTACAGGGTGAGTAAGGGCATGCACAGCCTTCATACCCTGCGGGGCACTTACCGACTTACTCACGCCCACAGTGGGCACACACCCCTTTGGTCATTGGCCCAGAGGCAGTCAAAGGAGGGGGTGGTTCTAGTTTACCGTACTGCCAAACAGAAGGCGCTTCCGAGACAGTACTCAGTTGTATAGTTAATAAGGATCGTTTTTAGCTAGCATGCTGGACCCAAGATTGCTAGTGCAAGCCCCCACCAGCTTTACAGTTCTTCATCTGTGAAATAAAGAGTGTGGCCATGCTGTGTTTGAAAACCAGCTTATGTCTCTTCATCTCTTTGGGGGTGTGCCGACAATTAGTACAAACTCCAAGGGCCACACAGAAGTTTGGAGTGCTTAAAGGATGTGCTCAAGAAGGAGAGTGTCCAAATCATGGATCTGTACCACAGATCTGTCCCCTATCCTTGTGTAAATGCCCTCATATCTGCTCTCTTACCCTTAGTTCTATCTTTCAGTGCTTGAGGGATCTGGATCATGCTGAGGGGAGATCTAAAAGCTGGAAAGAGGCCAAATAAAAACTAGCTTTGGGCTGCATTTGACCCCTAGGCCTGAAGTTCCTCAACCCTGGTCCATAGTTCTGACTTTTAACATGTCTGAGGAAGCTTACATGCTCTCACCAACAGAAATTGGTCCAATAAAAGGGTATCACCTGAACTTCTGTGTCTCCTTCTTCTGTATTTGGGACCAGCACAGCAACCACATACCCTCTAGAATGCAATATCTTTGTGATATTATGGTGTAGACCAGTAGTATAGATGGGTTTTAAAAAAGGACTGGATAAGTTCTTGGAGAGTAGAGCTGGGAGTGAACAACATGGAATGGATTGCCCATTGTGACTGTTGATTCTTCTCCCATGTGATTGAGATTGGCCACTGTCCGAGTACAGGATGCTGGGCTTGGTGGACCATTGGGCCAACTCAGTATGGCACTACTTATGTTCTTATTATGGTGCTTTTATTAGTGTATCACAAGTAGTTAAACTACAAGACCAACCATGAGATTAATTATTCTTTATAAATGCAGAAAAGAAGGCACAAGAAAGTTAAGTGACTTGCCCAAGGTTGCAGAGAAAATCAGGAGAAAGAGGAACCTAAGATTCAACTCTCAGACATGGGATGAAGTCACACGGGACAGGAGGGCCAAATCCCATGTTCCCCAGGGCAGGCAATTGCAGCCACCATGCAGAGCCAGCACAGAGAGCAGGGCAGATGGTCCCCGCCACCTGCAGGGAAACCGAGTGGGCAGGCCACTATCGGACATTCCGTCATCCTCCATGGCAGGCCGAGATGCTGGCCACTCATGTGGGCACCTAGCCCCGACCCTCCCACAAGTGGCAGTGGAATCTAAGGGCAAGGGAGGCACCTCCCCACCATGAATTTAGAAAGAGGGTTCTGCCCTCTGCCCTCTCCCCTTGAAATCAGGGGCTTGCCACCCGCTTGCCCTAGCTGGTGTCTGGGACCAACTATGAGTGCCATGGAGCCACCGCCATCTTGGGAAGCTTGGGAGCATGCATGATGCATGCTGGGAAATGTAGTCCCAGGCATGCATCCACACTGCGCATGCTCCCAGAGTCCTGCTTTCATTCCCTTCCCACGCAGACAGCCCTTGTGGCCCGCTCATGAGGTCTTGCCTCAGAGGACTCTGAGCCTGGCAGCCTGAGCCTTCTCCCTCTGTCCCCATCCTGATTTCTACTTTGGTGGCAGCTCTGGCCAGCCTCCAGAGCGGTCTATGCCTCCAGTCTCAGGTCCTTACCAGGGCTTCCCAACTCTCATCCCCTCCCCATCCCCTATTCCTGTCCTGCCCTATACTGAACTGTGTTCCCAGCACTGCTCCTAGACAGTGACCTCCAGGCTCTTCTTTGGTATGATTATCTTTGGGGGGGGGGGGGGGGTGTTCTGGCTAGGGTGCCTGCAGGAATTTCAAACTCCTAGGCTGACCTGCACGGATTATAAGGGTTCACTGAGGAAGTAGGGCACTGTAATACCCTCCGTTTGGCTGGAACCCATGGATGTAAAACCAGGAAGGGTGACATGGATAGGCTCTTCCTTGGATAGAGGGGCACAGGTGACAGTCTCCTAAGAGGGTCGCTGAAGTCCAAAATGAAGGAAGGGAGGGACAACACTCTGCATGGTTCTGCTTCCTGCAAGCATTTGGATTTCTCAGATGCTGGAGAAGTGGGTAGAGCCACCATTATTAGGAAAGGGCGTGAGGAGAGGCTTGGTGGGGGGGGGAGCAAGAGACAGAAGCTGCCCCCACCTCTGGGCAGCTGTAACTCCCCTCGTGGAAACCCACTTCTTTGCCCGGCTCTGAACACAACGGCGACAGTGCTGGGATCCCTTCCTCCCACTTCCCATGCGGTCCCGGTGCATCACGCGGGGAGGTGTTCTAGACAGCTACGTTGCCAAGTCAGGTCCTGGCTAAAGTGAGTGCGAGCTAAGTTGGGTCCTGGCCTTGCACCAGCACCAAGCAGCTGATTGGCACTGGTGCACGGCCAGAGGCTAACTCAGCTAGGGGAGGGCTTTAGACAGCCTCCCTGCACAGCACACCTTGTCTGCGCAAGGTGTGCAACAGCTCCCAGTTACTCATCCTCCTCTCCCCCCACCCCTTACTTTCCTGGGCAGGCGAGAAGCAGGAGGGAGAGGAGACTCTAGAATCAGTCCCCTACCTCCTCCCCATGCTCCCTAGAGAGCATGCTCTGGGTGGGACCCTGGGGGAGCAGTGCTTTCTGGGGGACTGAGGAGGTGCCAGAGACTCCTAGGCTGAGTACCTATGGAGAAACCCACCCAATTAGAATTGGTTTTAGGTGAAAGAGTTCCTTTTCAAGATGCCCTGAAACCGTTGAGAGTCTCAGGGGTTCTCTCCCCCCCTCCACTCCAGGGGCGGGAGGGAAATAGAGCAGAAGACACTGCAGCAGCCTGGAATTGGCTTGAGCCAGTTTATAAACTGTCCAGGCTGCTGCTGGTACAGAGGACCGCCTGGATTCTTTCTTTGAGTAAAAAATTTCAAATGGTTTTTTTCTATTTTTTTTGTTTTTATTTATATTTATTTTTTATTTTTTTGTTTTTAATTCCCCTTTCTTTGGTTGCTCTGTCTTCATAGTCCAGCCCCTTTTAATTGTTCCCCTTCCCCAACCAACGTATTTTTTATTTTATTTTGGATTTATTTTTTAGGGCTTGGGGGTATTTTGGTTGTTAGTTAATTTTATTTATGGTTTTCACCAAAAAAGAATACAAATGACCTTAAAATATTTTATATCTTTGCAATATATGTAATCACATTTACAAACAGTAACAACTGGTATTCAAAAATTCTTTTAACACCATAACACTTCACTCCCCAGGTAGTATCATCCCCAACAATCCAGCACCATCCCACATATCTTTCTGGCTTGACACACAAAAGTTGCTAAAGTATATAGCTCTACTAAGGAGCTCTGTTGCAACAACCAGAGTTTTCTCAAAAAGATTGAAATATTTAACCTCGTTTAATATAGGAAAGAGGTATTTATTCCTAAGTACCTGGTAAAAGGGACAAATCCATAAAAAGTGCACAACATCCTCTACCCTCCCCGCCCGCCCCCACCCCCGACACACACACACGGCACACACAGAATCCCAAGGTATAAAGGATCTTTGCCCATCTTCCTTTCTGCACTTTGGTATCAATCCGATTGAAACTTAGGTTAAAGATTCCCTATGCTGGGCATTAAGGACAAGTGACAGATGCCGTGCTTGCTGCCAAGCCAGGTGGATATGCTTATACAGGGCCAGTCTTACTGTGGGGCGGTTGCCCCGGGCCCCACCCCTTGGGGGCCCCCGCGTTGGACCAGGTTTTTGTTTTGTTTTTAAATTTGTGGCGGGGCTGCTACGGCACACGGGGCCCCACCAGCCGCTCTCACTGGCTGGCCGGCCTGTGGCCTGTTTTGGGGGTGGGGGGGCATGGCACGCAATGGTGCCAGGCAGTGCTGCCACAGGGCCCCACCACCACCCACCCACGCTGCTGCCTGCTCCTCCTCCCTCCCTCCAAGTCCCAGGTGACCTGGCCCCAGCCATTCGCTGTGCTGCTCAGCCGCCAGCTCCTCCTCTCTCATGTCCCTTCTCCCCTCCCTCACAGGAACTTCCTTTATACAGCTTCCTGGAGGACTAGCAGGCGGGAACGTGAGGAGCAGCAGCAACTTGTGTGCTGGAGGCAGATCCAGATGGGAGCCCGGAGGTGGGAGCAGCAGCAGCGTCGGCGTGGGACCCAGTTGGTCAGAGGAGGCAGGCAGGATGTGCAGGAGCCCAGCACACATACGGGATTAGCCCTGTCACAGTCCAAGGTTACTTCTGTTCCTGCCTGTGATGAACATCTGGCAAGCCAAGAGCAGATGTGACACCCCTGCCCGTGGCCACTCTGAAGTAAGTGTGAAAATACTTGGTTGGCAATCATTATGTCAACCAAGCAGTGCACAAAAATGCAGGCTAGCAAGGGACATTCACTCAAGAAGAAGACAACACCGCAAAACAGTCTGCAACCGCATAGAGAAATAAATCCCACCAAAAACCAGTGAGCCCAGGCCCCAGCAGTCACAAAATCAAGAAACCAGACATTCACACAGACACCCATGGGGCACCTTCTTAGTGTGGCACTGGTACTGTGTCACTGGTAACTTGAACAGACCAGGCAAAGGGAAGTGGAGCCAGGCAGAGAGATCCCAGTCTAGCCTCATGGTGTCAAGTAGCTGGCAGAACAGTAGAAGTTACACTTTATAATTAGGTTCTGCTATGTCATGCCACATTCTAAACAACACACACAACCCCGCAAAAATAAATTCCACCAAAAGCCAGCGAGCCAGGCCACAGCAGTCACAAATTTAAGAAACCAAACATTCACATACACACACCCCAGGGCACCCTCTTGTCATGGCATTGGTACTGTGACACTGGTAAATTAAGAACATAAGTGCCATACTGGGTCAGACCAATGGTTCTTCTAGCCCAGCATCCTAACTCCAACAGCGGCCAATCACGGTGGCTTGGGAGAAGCACCTAACAGGTCACAATGGGGGATCTATTCCCTGTTGTTTTCCCCCAGCTCCCATCATGTTCCCTGAGTCTGTCTGGCTAATAGCTGCTAATGGACCTATCTTCCAGAAACTTGTCCAAACCTCTTTTAAACTCAGCTATAGTACTGGCCCTTTGTATAGAGGCATTATGACATCCTCAGTTTTATTCTCTATCCCCTTCCGAATAATTCCTAACATTATTTGCTTTTTTGACCGCTGCTGCGCATTGGGCTGTGGACTCCTTGTATTGTCCACAACCACCCCCAGATCCTTTTCCTGAGTGGTAACACCTAGTTTAGTACCCAGCATTGTGTACGCATAGTTTGGATTATTTTCCCTCCGTGCGTCACTTTGCACTTGTCCACATTAAATCTCATTTGCCATTTAGATGCCAAGGCACCCAGTGTCATAAGATCCTGTTGCAGTTCCTCGGAGTCTGCTCGTGTTTTAATTACCTTGAATAACTTGGTGTCATCTGCAAATTTAATCACCTCACTCAACACCCTTTTCCAAATCATTAATAAATAAATTAAACCGGTCCCAATATAGATCCCTGAGACACACCACTTTTTACCTCTCCATTGTGAAAACTGACTATTTAGTTCTACCCTTTGCTTTCTATCTTTCAACCAGTTTCTGATCCATAGTAAGACACTACCTCCTATCCCATGACTTTTTAATTTTCTCAAGTCTCTCATGAGGGACTTTTTCAAATGCTTTCTGGAAATCCAGGTACACTATATCTACTAGGTATCCCTTGTCCACATGCTTATTTACACCCTCAAAGAATTCCTTGAACAGTTTTTGACTTGAACAGGCAAAGGGAAGTGGAGCCAGGCAGAGAGAGATCCCAAACGGTGCCAATCAGTTGACAGAACAGTAGAAGTTACACTTTACAATTTGCCTCTACTGTGCCATGCAGCAACTGCAGCCTTGGTAAAAAGGAAGACAACACCACACACAACCCCACAAAACAGCATGAAACTGCATGGAGAAATAAAAATCCCACCAAAATCCAGGCAGCCCACCCAGCAGACAAAATTATAGCACAAGAAAGAAACCATACACACACACACACACACACACACGGCACCCTCTAGTCTTCGCAACCGGAAAGCGGACTTAATGTCACACTTGCCAAGGATGGCACCAGGCCCGAATGACCTGACCAGTACCACTGCCGAATCAAATGACGCACACCTAACCAAAGCCAGGTCCTTGGCAATGGCGTCATTGACCGATCCACCCCGGGGTTAAGACAGATGGTGGATCAGCCTAAACTCCCCCAGGGCCTTCTTGGGGACAACACCCAAAGGGGATATAACCATATCTGAGGAGGGAGGGGCCGGAAACGGGCCGGCCACCCTCCCTTCCACACTCTCCTTCCTTATCTTATCCCGGACAACTCTCTCCAACCCTACAACAGACTTCAAATTCAGTGCCACCCGGTGTTGCTGGACGTCCAAAGCGGGGATCCGAAAGCCTCCTGGAAACCTTCTACTACGTATGCTACTTCTAATCGATCCAGGTGTCCAAGTAGGGCCTGCTCAAGCTGCAGTGTTCTAACTGGCGTTGGGGCTTTTTCCAAGAGGGCCAGAGCTGTTATTGCCGGCCCCCGGCCCTACCCGCACCCCCGTAAAAGGTTTCCCTTTAGATCCGGGCTTCCCCCGGGGGCACGTAAAAGATGCATGGTGCCCTGAACAGTTGGAGCATGTGTGACGAAATTTGCACGTTGCTCGGGAACATTTCCCAAACCAGCCAAATTCCCAGCAAATCCCCTTAGTGGGCGCCGTCCCTTTCTTTCCGTCCTCACAAAAGGACTCAGTGGCAGACGAAGCCCCCCCTGCCCCTTTGCCAGTAAATGGTCACTATCTGATCTAGGTGCGTTGCCGACTCCGCTCATACAGTTGAGCCAGAGGTCGTGCGCATGCAGATCCCATCGCAGACCCGGGGTGTGTGCTGCCCGGTGGCGGAATGCCCCGTCGTATCTCAGCCACACCCCTGCTGGCCCTGCCTCATAAGCACGCCATACTATGTCGGCGTACTTAAGCAGGTCTGGGGCCCGGGCAGGGTACACTCTCTCTTTCTTGTCATCCTGTTCAGCGGAATCCACTATAGGATCGCTAAAGAGGAGGACAAACAAGTCAAGGTATTCCCCCCGCCAAATGCGTTCCTTAGTGGCTGGGAGCAGATGGCCCCCAATCGGGTCGGAGCTCCGGGGGGCGCTGCTGCACTAGCAATGTCGTGAGAGGGGTCATGGTCAGCCCACTACCCTGTGGCTGGAAGGACGAAGCTGTGGCAGGCCAAATCCGAAGGGCCTGCCCTGCCAAAGAAGAGGGACCAGCCACCAGAGGAGTTGCCCCTGGCACCCCCGCCCCACCACCAGCCAGGTGTGCCGTGGGGGCGACGGGCACCCAGGTTCCTCCCAACCAGACCAGTTGGGTTGGCCCACTACCTACCAGATGTCCTCGGTATGTGTCCTGTGCTACCCCTTGTAGCCCAGTACCCCCCAGGGCGGGGGCCCTTTGAGGCTGATAGTTCACCCATCCCCCACTGTTGGCAAACCTTCCTGGGAGTGCCCCTGCCTCACCTGAGTCACGAGCCGGGATGGCTGGGGGCACGGCCTCCTGCTGAGATCCTCCTGCTTGGGCGCGCTGCTGGGTCAGCGCCTGCAGCGCTTTCTCCATTCTTTCGAGCCTCTGGCGAAGATCACTGTCATCTCGGGCCTGCGGTACCGGTCCTGCTACCTCTGCCCTGGGGTGAAGAAAAGGGGGAAGGGGCTCCCCCGCCCAGCCCTGTGCTGGCGAGGCCTATGTTGTCTGCAGGTGACCAGCTGCCACCTGTCCCTGTCCGAGCCCGCCCCCATAGGTGGGGCCGCACGGGCGACCAGCTGCCAGGGGCCATCCATACCCACCCGAGGGCCCTCAAACCTCAACGTCCCCCCCCCCCGTGCCAACTGCACTCACCACCATTGGTGGCGGCGGGGGCATAGCAACAAAACCCAGGCCAGGAGGACTGCCCCCAGCCGGCCCAACGCCCAGGGCAGGGACTGCCACGTGGCCTGTTGGCCGGCCTGGATGGGCCCGCTGAACAGGATGACTGCCTGGATGGGCCCACGGGCGCCTGCACTGAAAGAGGCACCCAGGGAACTCACTTCAGGGGGCCAGCCAGACCCCCCAGTTGGCCCCGATCCATCACCAACCCCCCCTACCGTTGGGGCTACTCCTATGACCCCTGTCGGGGGCAGCAGCACCGGAGTGGGGAGCATTCCAGGGGAACTGCCCTGAGAAGGCCTGGCCCCCCTCAGCGACACCCCTGGGGGCCCCCCTGCCCTGAGAAGACCTGGCCCCCAGCCTCAGTCTCGACAATGTAGCGGGCAGGGGGGGTTAACAGCCCGCCCCCGCCTCCGGAGGGCCGGGGGGGCGGAGGCCCCAAACCCAGTCCCCGGCATGGCTTCACCCTGCTGGGCAATGACAGGACACACCCCCCGAGGGGGAAGGCACTGACAGGGGTTCAGCTGATGGCCCACCCATGAGTTGGGTGAGAAGGGCCTCGCAGCCTGCCATCCTGTCTGACAGGGGCATCTCGCCCCTCCCCCCTGGGGCCCCTTCCAGGAGCAGGGGAACAGCCGAGTCTTCCCTGGGGGCATCCCTGCCCTCAAAGGTTCCTCCCACCACAGCAAAGTCCGCTGCGGCGGCCTCACGCCGCCGTTTCTTCGCCGCTGCTGCAGGATTCCTTTTGTTCTTCCCCATGGTTGCTCTGTGACCCTGGTGCTGCCGTTTTCAAAGGAGCTCCAGCCGCAAGTGGGGCTGGAGCCGTCTCCTCACTGAACACAAGCCCCGCCCCTTGACCGCTGCAAGCAGCCCTGCAGCAGGAAAGTAAAACTGAAGTCCAGCCTTCCCTGATCGGGCGCGGCAAGGGGCCTCACGCCCGCCACCCCCTTGCGAAGGGGAGCATGCGGAGGCAATTCTCTGCTATGTTACTCTTGCCATTGAACACATTGCCTGCTGGTAGTTATTGGAGACAGGATTTCTTCAAATGCAGAAGAGCTGGTGTAATTTTCTAAATCTAAAGGCTTTTGTCCAGGAAGGCTTCCTGCTCAGCTGAGTGACTCTTTCAAGCCCCTAGTACAAACATTCACACTTGGGTAGTATGTTAACAGCCCTTTTAACAGGTGGAAGCAGCAGCATTATCCCCTTACTGGGAAAGCCATGTAGGGAAAAGGGAATGGCCCAAGCACACACAATAAGTGAACGACAGAGTCAGGAAGAGAATCCAGGAGTTTTGTCTCATATTCCCTGTTACGGAGAAACATAGGGTCACACATGTGTGATACTGGCCTACATGTAGACTACAAGCCTAGTAAATATGTAAAGCAAAAGATGCAACATGTACGTAATGTTACTATTGAGAATTGTAAAACCCAAATCAAGACTGTGACACTGACGAAACTCCAGGAAATGCAGAGATTAAAAAAAAGTGTATTGGGAACCCTGGCCAGACAGAACCCTCAGAAGATGGAAATCGACCTTCAGGTTTGCCTGGGTTGCCTACGTGACCAACCTCAGATTTCTCCAAGGCGGGAAAGCCAAGACAAAGAGACCATGAAAGGTACTTAAGCGAGGGCCATTAAGCCATCATCTCTCGCTTGGTCAGAGCCATCTTGAGCACTCTCATCTGCATCCTGGATCCTGCCAGCCAGCAAGGCTGGAAACTATGGACTAAGACCAGGACTTTGCTTTCTAGCAACTCTAAGACTGAAGACCCAGTTGCTTACATCAAGGACTGAGAAGAACTTATGGACCTTGGTAGGGTAAGATGCTTATTTAGGAACTCAACCAGTATAGATATAGGAATGCATTATATTTACCTTTGATTTCTAGTAACCACTCTATCAATTATCTTGCTTATCTAATCAATAAACTGACGTCTTATCTTTATGAAGAAGTGTCTGTGTCTAACATTGGAACACAAGTGAGGGACAAGGGCTCTCAAGCTCTTGAGAACCCAGAGAGAAAGAGTCTGTAAATGGGAAGGATCAGGCCCTTGGGTGACAAAGGGGTTGTCCCTATGGGAGGCTTGAATCGGTCAGAGAGGAAAACTGATTCAAGTGGGCTGTACGCGAGGGAAACTGAGTCACTCAAACCCAGTAAAGTGAGGGTGCGGATCTCCAACCCGTGACAGTCCCATCCTCAGTTCACTAGAGAAGACTTCCTCCCCAGACCAGAAACAAGACACAGGTTCCTTACAATCTGCGGAGGACAAGGGTGAGAGGAACACAGGGAGAGACAAACACCCATATTTTTTTTTAAACAGATGAGAGACGAAGGCTGTAAAATTCCATATTAATTTCAAAATTCTGGTTGGCCCTGGCTACAGTTGGCTTTGCCCCGCCCACTGTTGGCCCCACCAGCCTTAGAAACAAACAGCCAACACTGCCTTAAGCTAGCACCCAGACCTTTCATCCTCACCTCAGAAGGCATTCATACTTTCACTTCCATACCAAATTTTAAGCAAAGAATTACTAACATAAGGTGAAACCCTCAAACCATTTACTTCCGTGCAGTTCCACTACAGTCAATGGGACTTGTCTGGAGAAAACTGTTTGAGGATTACTGCCAAAGAGACAGCACATAATGAAGCCTTTCTTAACTTATGCGTAATTCACTGCAAAATAACGTTAAAAAAAAGTCATTATGAAACTCATTGAACAATAAGGACCCAATCCAACTGTGGAACTCCTGTTCAAAGCAAACATATCAGGCTCTTTAGAATTACAGCAGTATCAGCATTAATAAGAAATTAATTTAGAGCCAGTGTGGTATAATCTTACCTATTATTTATTATGTACTTATTATATTTAGCCCTGTTTTAATATTTTTATATTATTCTATTGGATGTTTTAAATTGTTTTTATTGTGTTTTAGTTGTTGGAAGCCGCCCCGGGCTGCTTTAGCAGGAGGGGCGGGGTATAAATCTATTAAATAAATAAATATTAAATAAATGGGTAGGTGTGCAGTACCACACTGGGAGCCAGTGTGATATAGTGGATAAGGTGCTGGACTGGGCCCTTGAAAGCCAGGGTTCCAATCCTACTCTAGCTATGAACTCACTGGGTGGCCTTGGGTAAGTCACAACCTCTCAGCCTCAGTTTCACATCTGTAAATTGGAAATATCGAATTTATATAGTTTTAATATGTTGTAAGCCACCCCGAGTTGCTGTTGCAGGAGGCGGCAGGTAAAAAAATTAAATGAAATAAACAAAAAATAAATATAAATATGTGCGCGTGTGTGTGTCTTGTGCGTTCACCTCACCCTTGTCCATCATAGGCCCTTTTTAAATGGACTCGAGGGGCACCGTGGTGTGGGGGGGGAATGGTGGCGGCAGCGTGTGTGCGGCCCATCACACGGACACACACACACCTCCATCCATCTCTACACACGGGGGGAACCTCCATTTCCCCCAACACCTCTGCACGTGGTCTGATGGGTGAAGCATGGGAGCACACACACACCCCTACCCATCCCTACTGGTGGTCACACTGACGCCCCCTCGCTCGACCACCCAGTTGGCCACATTTGTGTGGGGGGGGTGCATCTCATGTAAAAAGGGCCTTAGATTGTAAACCCACTGGGCAGGGACTTGTCTCCCAAAACCTGTGACTGTAAAGTGCTGCATATGCCTAGTAGCACTATAGAAATTATAAGTAGTAGCAGCAGTAGTAGTATCTGAACCAGGTGGTAGGGGGAAGTCCTAGTTCAAGTGTCACATTAGCCAAAAACTCACTGGCTTATGAAAGTCACAATATTCTCTCAGCCTAACCTACCTCACAGGATTGCTGTGAGGATTACAAAGTTGTGTTAAATTATTCTAAGTGAAGTGCTCCAAATGCTTTATAATTTTTTTTAAAAAAATATTTTTTAGAATTTAATAAATTAAGCAATATTTACAAATGGAGGAATTAGATAAAAAATTTAAAAGATAGATACACAATGCAGATTCTGAAAGTTTATTCCAAATGTCTGGATCTGAAGAGCAGAAGCCTTTATTAATATTGCAAGTACTTTGGTTTCACAAATATACAACATTTCCATCCCAAGCCTAACTGAACTGTCAAATGATGTGAATATTTTCTGTATGTAGAAGTGGCTTTGCAGGATAGAAAATTAATGTTGTACAAGTACATTGACTGAGAAATGAAATTTTTGAAAGTTTCACTTTGGTGGGGGCAGGGCAAGCATATCTTATTTTTGCATTTGAAAACCCATGTTAAGGAAAATTTATGTAATCAGTAACTGATCTACTACAATCGCCTTGTGGGGCTTTAGCAAGTCCATATCCTAGGGCTTTCGCCTGGACAGGAACAGAAATGATTTGTCACCTACCTAATCATAAAGTGAAGGGAAACACTCACCTATATATTAGACAAACTTGTAAAACTTGGCTGTACCTGGAAGGGAAGAAAATTTAACTGTCTGAGAACCTTGTGAAAAGATCTAGGAGAGCAAGAACTACCTCACCTATTTCTAAGGTTCCTGTGGTTATCCGATATCTTTTGACAAGCCTGGTTTTATTTAAGTATTACACCTAATGTTTTTTCAGTAAATCAGTAAATCAAATCAAATAGTTTATTGTAAAGCCGAAGCTATTTCAATCTTCCAACAAAAAGAATTTACTATTTAAACATTTGTACATTTACACATAAAAAGGTAATGTTTCCCAAAAAACCAAACATACCTAAATCCCTCATTTAATACACAAAACTAAGTCCCAATAGAAAAGGATCCATAATGAAAACATCGTCATCCGAAATCAATCATGTTTGTACTTCCCAAATCCACCTTCTAAAGAGCGATTTAGTTCAATCATTTGTCAAAGGGATGGCTTTACGTCTACGAATTACCGCCAAACCAAATTGGGCCACTGCCCTCGTAGCATAAGAATCCAGAGGATTTAAGAAGGCTCGCAAGGAGCCCCTAGGGCCAACTAGGCTGGACAAGGAATATAATATGTCCTGCAATTTCTTCCTCAACTCAGAGAAGGCAGAGCACTGAAAAAAAACATGCCCAAGGGAGTCTGGAACAAAGGGCACACAAGTGGGACAGTATCGTTCCTCCCTTGGGATCCCTCTATGCCTACCCTCCAAAATCACCGCCGAAAAAGAGTCGCATCTAAAAAGCGTAAACGCCCTCCTTTCAGCGGCATCAAGCCAAGTGCACAGGTAGCAATCCTTAAACCGAGAGGGATCCGGTGAGCAATAATCTAGCACCACTCTTTGTGCTCGTATAAGGGCTTCTTGCGTTTGCAACTCCTGGTCTGCCAGTCTTCTCGTAAGAAGTATCTCTGTTAATTTAGGACCAATGGTCCATAGATACTCCCTGGAAAACCCCAATTTTTTGGCTTCCTCTCCTACTGCTAGGTCCCAGTCCTCCAATAGCCCATGTGCCACCACTATAGAGAGTAAGGATTTATCCCACTGTGGGAAAAGCAAGGCCCTTATCCAATATCTAAATATCTGGCGGAGAGCGACCTGCTTAAGTGTAACACTGCAGGATTCAGCTCTCAATATTACCTGGGGGGGTACCTCTAGGGACTCCCAGGATTGTACGCAAAAACCCATTTTGGGTTGCCTCCAGCTTATCAAGACAAGGCATGCCCCACACTGGGACAGCATAGAGAAACTGCGAGATGACTTTTGCCCTGAACAGTTTCAGTGCAGGTAAAACCAGTTTTCCTCCAGGACCAAAGAAAAAGCTGGTAATTGCCGCAGACGTACGTCTGGCCTGGGCTCTGGCTGCCTCAAAATGGAGACTCCAACTACCTGTACAGGAAATTAGCACCCCCAAATACTTGTATGAGGGAACCTGCTCTACCAAATTTCCGCCTATGGACCATTTATGATACTTGCAACGCCCTCGCTTTCTCATTATCATTACTTTAGTTTTTTCGTAGTTAATAGTTAATGCCTCCCTATTACAATAGGCCCCAAATGAGTCCATAGCACGCCTCAGGCCCACGAGTGAACGCGAGACCAAAACTGCGTCGTCCGCATATAAGAGAGCTGGAATGGTCCTATCTCCAACAACTGGGGCGTGTGAATTTTTGCTCTTCAGAAAAGGAATGACATCATTCAAATAGAAGTTAAATAATGCCGGGGCCAAAATACACCCCTGTCTTACCCCTACCTCCACTGGTACTTTGCTAGTTATTCTATTTGGGGCACTAGTCCTAACCTGTAGCGAGTTGCCTGTGTGTAATTTCATAATCAGAAAAAGGAGACGAGGGTCAATCCCAGCCTTACTCAATTTAAACCAGAGACGTGCCCTAGATACTGAGTCAAAGGCCGCACGAAGATCTATGAAGCAAAGATAGAATTGCTTCTGCGAAGTCAGAGACTTCTTTGCCAGGGCTATAAGTGTGATCACATGGTCCACAGTAGACTTGCCTTTCTGGAACCCGGCTTGCTCAGGTTCCAGAATATTGTTGGTAAGCAACCAGCCTTGCAGCCTGTTTAACAGGTAGCGTGCATAAAGCTTCCCCACTGCGCTTAGCAGACTTATTGGGCGATAATTTTTTGGTTCAAAAGGGTCCCCTTTTTTAAAAATGGGGACAACTATACTATTTAACCATGAGCTAGGTATCTCACCCTGATCATTTATAAATGTAAACAGGGAGGCCAATAACTCTGCCCACCAATCAGGTGCAAATTTCAGGACCTCTGCAGTAATAAAGTCGTCACCAGGCGCCTTCCCTGTTTTTAGATGCATGATTAAATCCCGTATCTCCTCTGTTGAAACTGGTTGCCAGGTTGGAAATTGGTCCTTTATGTGGAGAGTTATACTTTGGATCGCTAGAGAAGAATTTGAAAAGAGAGCCCCATAATAGCTCTCCCATTCCTCAAGCAACACTGGAGATGAACCTATGCCTCTATTTCCCAATCTAGCACCACGGATTATCTCCCAGAATTTCTGGGAGTTCCCTGAGCCAACTGCCTTGGATAAGTCTTCCCATTGCCTACGTTGGAATACAGACTTTTTATAGAGCAATAGCTTCCTATAGCTTGACCTGTTTGCCTGTATCTGCTTGCGAAGAGACTGGGTAGGGTTCCCATAAAGGGCCCTAGCTGTCTTACGAAGTACCGTTCTTTTAGCTAGGCATTCCTCATCAAACCACCCATGTTTCAAACTGGGAAAATTTCCCAGTTTCCTATTTATCAATAAAGGGGTTAAAGATGTAACTAACTCGGCATAATAGAGAAGTGCATCCCTATCCCCTACCCCTATAGCATGTTTACAACACTCCACCTTCTCCAGGGACATGAAATTTGCGATAACAATCCCCAACTCCCTGGTCCATTTAGCCTGACTAGGATAAACATCTGAAACAACAGACTGGGTCCTCACTGGTTTATTTCCATTTTGGAGGGAAACTGGGGAAGCAATCTGCACAGTCAGGACTAATGGAAAATGGTCTGAGTCCACTCTCGGAATGATTTGTAAAGCAATTAAATGCTGGAAAAAGTTTGCAGATATCATAAAGTAGTCGATTATACTGGAACCTAACTGGGAATGGTATGTACAATTTCCCATCAAGTCTCCCCTAAGGCGCCCATTTAGAATTACCAAATCCTGGCTATCGCAGAACGAAATCAATTTTTTAGCTCCAGGGCAAGACTTCTTGTCCTTCGAGCTCCTTGGAACAGTACAAACCTGTACTTCCGGGTCATCCAGTGAGGAAGCAGCCCAATCTTTACCATAACTACCTATTCTGATGTTAAAGTCACCTCCAATAATGAAGGGAGATAATGGAAAAAGACTTCTAGCTACTGAAAACATTTCCTCAGCGATTTCCCAAAAGTCTGGTGGAAAATATGGGGAGGAGAAAGGCGGAAGGTAAATGTTTCCAATTAGTAAACCCCGGCCTGATGGAAGAACACAATGAAAGATGACGATGTTTGATTTAAAAGAAGCAACCTGTTTAACTTTGATATTACATTTTAATGAAACAAGTAACGCCATCCCTCCACTAGGCCTACCATGCACAGCAGATGGAGAAGCATGCATGCAATAAATATCAAACCCCGGGCAAGTAATATTGTCAAGGGACCAAGTCTCCTGCAGGAGAAGTACATCAAAAATTTTAATAAAGGTTAAAAAATCCTGGTCCAGCAAACATGATTTCCAGCCGGCAATATTCCAGGAAACAACCAGGAGCTTTTCCTGGCCTGGAGCCTGTTGTCATAAGCTTACTGTTGGGTCAGTTGGAGATACTAGAAGATCCTCCGCCAATAATTTGGAGCAAACCCTAGAAGGGGGTCTCGTAACTGGAATAGTAATACCAGACCCTATTTCTTGCATGAAAGGGGAGGATGAAGGGGGCCATGTAGAGGCACACCCACCCATTGAAGCTCCCTCACCGACTGCTAGAATAAGGAGAGGGGAAGCAACTTCCTTAAATAAATCCACTATTTGGGAGGAAGAGGGACAAAGTTGGTTATCAAGCCCCATTACATCAAAAGTATGGAGTCTGGGACTAGATCGCACGGGAGTCAATGCTCTCTGCGGGGGCCGACTTCCCCATACCTCCATCCTAGTCAATTGGTTGGGCAAAGGGGGTAGCCTGGGAAGCCGTATATCCTCACCATACAAGGCCTCAGGGCCTTCCCTCCGCCCAGGGGGTTCCTGGTGTTTTTTTAGTAGACTCAACTGCTTATGTAGTGAGTCTAACCGAGCCACCAACTCGCCCTGCAAGGGCATGGTTGGGGCAACTCCCTTCTTTTCCACAAGGGGCCCCGAACCCTTTACACCAAAAAGATCTGGTGGAATTTCACAAGGAGGGTTAGTTTCCATATGCACTACCTCCAAATTTTTCCCACAAGAATAATCTATGGTCAATTTATGGTTGGGTGCCATCATTAAAGCTGCAGGATCTATAGGTGGAACTGGATCAGGGATAGGAACATGGGAGGAGCGCCTAGGTCTGGGAATTGGTTCCATACAACGTAGCTGGCCCGATTGGGATTCATAGGCTCTTGACACAAACACCCCACTTTTATTTAGAAAGAGCTGCTTACTCAAAATAAAGGAAACCAATTCAGAGGACTTAAACTTAACATTTACCAGCTGCCGAGGGCGAGATTTTACCATCAAATCCACTGCCCGGATATCATAGCGAGTTACGGGTTCATTTAACAGAACTCTAAGATGCTCTGCAACATCTATAGATGAATCCCAATGCGGAGATAGGTCTCCGGGCAAAGGAAAAATGATAAAGATCAAATTCAATTGCAAAATATCAAAAGCCTCTGGCTGCTGTACTTTGATCTCTTGTTGTTGAATCACTAAGGGTACCATAGACTGGGGGCCCTTTAAAGGAGATGTAGCATGTATTAGTAACCCCTCGGGCTGCCAGGGATGCCTTAAGGCCCTACCCTGGGCCAGAGGGTTTGGACCCTTTGGTCGAAGTATCATATCTGTTGACTGTCGGGGTCGTTGAGATCCTATTCGGTGCCGGGGGGTTTAAATCTTTAGAAGAACTTCCAGGATCTAATAAGGGTCCCCCGGAGTGCCCCAATGATTGAGGAGCTCTCTCTAAAACCGCTGGCCGCCCCTGGGGACCCTGGCAAAGCAATATCGAATCCATTTTCCCATTTAGCAAATTTAGTTGTTGAAACATGAAGCGCAAGGTTTCTGTGGTAAGGGAAACATGGTCAGACAAAAAAGCCATAAGACCATCACCTGATACAACATTGGAGTTAATTAAGCAGCCCAAAAACTCGTGCGTAGAGTCGTGAAGTGGCAATGCTATCAAAGAGTCTGCCATAGGGCCAGGCACAGTCAGAGAATTCGTGCCCTGCTGAAGGTCCGATAATGATCGGTATCCATCAGGAACAGTTTCCAAAAAACAATTTGCAGATCTCTCCAAGTGCGACAATACCGGGCCCAAGAACTCATAGATCCTCCTCTGTTTAGGCATAGCCGTAGATAATAGAGAGGAATCTTTGTTTTCAGGTCGAGGTCTATTACTACTTATTGGAGGCATGGTACGACAGGATGAAAAATACTTTCCACCGGTCTCCCCCGCCCACACGGCCAGCGCCTAAGGCTGCGCGCACAAGGGTGCGCCCTTGCGCGCGCATCCCTTAGGCGCGCACGCCCGTGGCGCGCACGCCGGCAAGGCGTGGGGGGTTTAAATGCTCGATGGGGAGAGCGGGGACCAATCAACAGCGTGGCAACCGGGTCCAGGTGTCAAAAGTTGCCTCGCTGTGCTACTCACACCACGTCCACGCCTCCCTAGTCAAGTTCACAGGTCCCTCTGGCCGTCAGCTGGAGATATACGGGCTAGCAGAATACAACACAGTTCACCTCCTTCCACAATCAAGGGGCAAAGACTGCCCGTGGCGCCTACACCTAATGTTGTTGCTCCTTGTTCTAGATAATGGTCGTTTTTAAACGGGATGCACTCACGCAGGTCCACCCAACCCCTACCCACCCACCCACGTGCCCGTCTGAAGGCAATGTGGCTGGGCGTGCACTCCCATGACTGATGCACCGCCCACTCATGCCCATGCACAGAGCACTGGAGGGAAATCTGGGATGTTCCATGCGGGGGCAGAAGTAGGCGGTGCGTGGGTAGGAGTGCACGCCCAGCACACACCCATCCCGGCCCATTTAAATCCTCCACACTTACTGAAGGTGCGTCGGTGCTCCGTATGGCACGCACGGACCCGCCCCCCAAGCCGTGCCCATTTTAAAATGGCAATGTCTTTCAATAAAAGGATCCCATCTTATTAACAGTCTGCCATTTCATAAATAGGCAAGAGCGCAACATCCTGTTCAGTCATCTCTAGTGTTGTTCTGTGAAAGGAGACAAAAGGGAAAGTCCAAAGAGTGCAAGAGTGGCCTTTTTATAGGCACAAGTGTGACCATCGCCATCAGGACAACAATCTCCACTGATGCTTGACTAGACAGCAAAATTCTAAATCAGTTTCCAAATGTTTATATCCAGGCTGGCACATAAAAATTACCAATAGTTTTGTTATGGAGAAGATATGCAAAGAGTGGTCTCACTGCTTCTCTTTGGCTTCTGTTCACCACTAACAACAGATCAAAAGGCAGAGCTGTTTGTTTGTTCATTCAACACAATTCTCTGCTGAAAGGTGTTAAGCTTTCTCTCTACTTTTTACTTGTCTAGTTACAATAAAATCAGTAAAGCCCTAAATTCTTGTTTGTAACTTAACACATTTAGCATGCATTTAGCATTTAGTATTTTTAGAGAGATAATCTAATCAAGTATGTACGTTGCTCTATATTAGAATATTCTCACAATCTAAAATAAATTACCATCCATTCAAATTTCAGCACACAAAGCAGTCATTAAATTCTGCATCTAATTTTCTAACTACAGGAAATGTACAGTATCTTTTCCCCTGAATGACAGGAAACCTGATTTTATTGTTATATAGTTGTCTGTCTGGTGGGGGACAAAAATGCATGAAACAAATATTTAGCTCTAGGCAATGGGCCAGTACAGCAACAGAAAGTCTTACACAGGTGCCAAAATTTCTTGCTTTCTTTTTAAAATGAAAATCGTGACAATTATGTTGATGCTTCTTGATGAATCAGATCTGTCTGTAAGAGAAGAGGCTAATTCTAGTTCCAAATACTCTATTTTACAAGCTTATTCACTTAAAAAGGGGAAGCAGCTTACATACTGATTAAAAAGCTAATGTGCTTGTGTGAAAACATTCGTAACCAGTCAACCCACAGAGACTTTCAGTCAGTAAGCTTGGAATGCCAATTGAAGGGGAGATAGAGGATTTCATTAAGGGAATGGATTTAAGGACACTTTCCCAAAAATACAGTTATTGTTTGCTTTGTTCAACATTTTCTCTTTTGCATTATGCTTCTGAATGTCTTGCAGTTCCAATCCTTGATAATGTCAGCATTTCAAAAAACCCATCTCACAAGCTAAAACTTCAATGGAGTTTAAAAAAAAAAAATTTAAAAAAATTCAGCATTTCTCATGCTACACCATGCTGCTTTCAGCCACTCTAATTAGTTGATGGCTGCTCTGTTGATTCTTTGCCTTGTCTGCTCTAAATTTTCCCAGTGATGCCACCACAGAGAGAACTGCATCAGGTGGCAGCAAAGCTGATAAAATTTAAGGAAAACTATCCCGATTTGAGCACTCTTAACTAGTCTTCATATTTCTTTTATTTCTCTTTTGTATGTTATAGCCTGAATCAGGGTGCAAAATGTGCATGTGCCTGGGAGCCATTGGTGCCCAGAAAACTGAGGTTGGTTCAGGGGTGTAGCAAGGCAAGAACAGTTTAATATCAGGATAAAATCTGGCAACTTCCTTTTTTTTTTTTGCTCCCTGAGTTCGATCGGAAATTTTATGCCCTAGCTGGAATGTTCAATCAAATTAATGAAATGTTAAGTTCCTAAACATAATTTGATACACAGTTATATTACTATACAGATTAAGGTGTTAAAATATTTCTCGCTACTTAAGAAAGACAGGGTATAAAGGGGTGGAATTAATTTCAGAGTTCAATTGAGCTTACTTTGGGCACCCCTCAGTTTACCAAGCTGAGCTCCCTACTCTCAATGTGTTGTTATCCCTAAATTGTTCCGTGTGACAGGAACTAAAAAACAAGAGTGAGATTTTCATTTATTGTTAATGCTGTGCACACACTACAATTCACCATCCCATGATAAAAGACATATCACGTCATTTTGACAGTCAAGTTTCCGATCAATACTATTGAAATAGACGACGACTACTGTCAGGCGGACAGTAAAAATCAATGGAAAGGACAAGAAGCTTGTTGTTTGACAATAACCAGGGAAGCCCCTCATGGCCAACTTCCCTGAAGCAACAACTTCTTGGTTTTTAGCCTGTCTCCCACTGTTGTAGACACAACACATCCCACCTAGTTTATAATTTCACTGTATAGAACCATGGATGTTTAAAGCAAAGGAGGAAAGTTATTCAAAATTGAATACTGCAGTTCTTTAATCAATTGCATGGGTAGAGCTTTACTATGTATGTAAAATAACGTAACTAAGGGTACCTACAACATATTGAATGTCTCTCCCTACGTTCCCCTCCCCCGTGTCTCCATTCCCTTGCTCATCCCAGTGCTAAGCCCATGCTGCTATACAAACAACCACCATCACCACCTACATGATTGGACTAAAAATAATGGGCTCAAGTTACAGGAAGGTAGATTTCAATTAAATACCAGGAAAAACTTCCTAACAGTAAGAGCTGTGCAACAAGTTGCCAAGTTGAAGGGTGCGTGCGTGCGTCACTGGAGGTTTTGAAGAGGAAGCTGGATATTGTAACTATAATCATCCTGCATCCAAACAGCGGTTGGACTAGATGACCCTAAAGATCCCTTCCAAATGTTAAGATTCTATGATATACCATTTTCAAAGCTCTGTGTTAAAAGACAAAACACATTCTTTGAGCAAAGAAAATACAAACACTCCATATCTAGAGTAGCTCTAGTTCCGAGAAAGAAATGTGATGCATTTTGCAGGCTAACAGGCACTAAAGGTAGACAAATATTTAATGTTAAGACAAAAACAAAATTTATTATGTCTTAAAGTGGTTTAAATAATTAGCTTATTTTCATTGGTAATTCTAATTGACAATTAAAAAAAAAATCTCTCACTCATTCAGCCCCCAAGATTTATGGCCTAATTGCGGAAATGGGATGATCATCTCTCCCTGGATACATATCACCTGCCTATTTAGAATGGAAATGCCTTTTTAAAATGGCAACGCTCTGGGTGTGCCTGGGAACATGAGATAAAAGGAATTACAAGAAATCTATTAATTATATTTGCAGGAACTAAGAAAAAGGCATTACATCTGCACCACACCCACTAGTTAAACCCACTAGGGGTACTTTCAGACGATACGGGGCCCTTTGGCCCCGTACCAGCACCACCGGCTTCGTTCCCCGCCGGGGTCACCCCGTACCGTCACAACAGACGTGCCGGGGGGATCCCGGCGGGGAAAGTGGGAGGGGCCGGGGCCGCGCGGCGCAACGTGCGGCCGCACGGCCCCGCCCCCTCCACGCACCCCGCCGCCCGCCCTCCGAGGAGACGGGCGGGCGGCGGGGCCAATGCGGCCGCCGCGTCCGGCCGATCGTGCCACGGCCCGGGATCCCGCCGGGGATCCCGGGCCGTGGCACGCGGCCAGACGTTACTTTTCCTTGGCCACGGCCCGGGGTCCGTTTGACCACGCTTCCCGGGACCTTCCCCCGGCTAGCCCGGGAAGCGTGGTTCAAACGAACCCCATGTGCCGATTGACCGTGGCCAACATCTGGCGCGCCGCAAACAGACGTACGGGACACGGTGACCACCGGTGGGTATTCACCGTGGTTCACCGTGTCAACGTCACGTCTGAAAATACCCAAGTTCTGTTATTAGTGCCAGCAGTGTACCTGGTGCGGCACAATCCATAAAGACAGGTCCCTACTGCATCTATTGATGCAAACAGTGTTTAATTACCATTTATTTCTTTTTTTAAAAACATGCACACAAAAAAACGTTTTCATACTGAACAAACTGAGGAAGACTCAATGAACTGACAATGTAATTTTGGCAGATTAGAGACTTCAAGTTTAGTTCCAAAATAATTTGACTTCTACTTCTGTGGAACCTAGTTTCATTCTATATTCAGTATTTTCTGTTTAAAATCAAGTTACTTTGCTATCTATGGATCAAATCATGGATGGATTTAGAAAATTTGGCTTACTGTTCCTCTTCAAGTTCTGACAATAGTCACTGTATGCCATCTTCCTAGACATGGAGAGATTTTGACTGCAACCCTGAGTGCACTTGAGCCAGCTGAGTTTAACTGACTGACCAATTCAAGTTCATTACTACAGCCTTCGTAAACAAGGCATTCATTTATTATTATTATTAGGAAACGTTTATATAGCACCAGCAATGTACCTGGCAATTTACAAAGTATTAAATAGACACAGTCCCTGTCCTAGGGCTTACAAACAGAGATGGGGAGGGGGCGAGGCAGATGTGGGCAGGGAGGGAGTTCCAGGTGTAGGGGATAGAGCTAGGGAGAAGGGATGAAGGCGGTTAGGGGAGCAGGGGAGGCGTGGGAAGGCAAGAGAGGGAACAGAGGAGAAGCGGAGTTCACGGACTGGAGTACGGAAGGAAATTAGCACAGAGAGGTAGTGGGGGAGCAAGGTTGTGAAGAGCTTTATAGGTAAAGACTAGGAGCTTGTGCAGGATTCGTTCAGGAAGGGGGAGCTGCACGTGGTTGAAGCGACGGGTGAAGTGGATGACCCTGACAGCAGAGTTTTGGAGGCAAACAACAAAGATAGAAGAATAAAACAATTTTAAAAGTTAAACATTTCTCATATGCAGGGAAAAACAAATCCCCCAACCCCACCCACCCCCCCTCGCCGAAAGCCTGGCGGAACAGCCAAGTCTTACATAAATATCGAAATGACAGGAGAGTGGGAGTCAACCGAGCCTCCTCCGGGAACGAATTCCACAGCACAGGGGCAGCCGCCCAAAAAAATCTCACATCAGTGGCCACCCACCTCAAACGGGGAACCTCCAAAAAGGCTCCCCCGGATGATCTCAAAGGGCGCACAGGCACATGGGGAGTGAGGCGGTCGAACCAGTCGAGGATGGAGCCATGGAAGCCAAGTGAGTGAAGTGAGACCAGCAAGAGTGAGTGGTCAACAGTATCAAAGGCAGCAGAGAGGTCAAGGAGGACAAGAATGGAGTAGAGGCGATTAGTTTAGCCACAAGAAGATCGTTGGTGATCTTAGCGAGAGCAGTTTCAGTAGAGTGAAGGGAGCAGAAGCCAGAATGGAGGGGGGTCAAGGGCTGAGAGGAAGTGGGAGTAGACAACACGTTCAAGAAGTTTGGAAGCAAAAGGAAGGAGTGAAACAGGATGGTAGCTAGAAGGGTCAGAGGGGTCAAGAGTGGATTTTTTGAGGATAGGCGAGACGGTGGTGTGCTTGAAGGTGGAGGAAAAGGAGCCAGTAGAAGAGAGAGGTTGATGATGTGCAGGAGGGAAGGAGTCAGTGGAAGCATTGGAGGTTAGGAGACAGGAGGGGATGGGGTCAAGGGGACAAGTGGAAGGGTTGGAGGAGGAGAGCAGGGAGGAGATTTCCTCAAGGGAGGTGGGAGGAATAGAGGGAGAGGGGAGGGAGTAGGAAGGAGTAGGAAGCGGTGTCGAGGTGAATCTTGGCGATGAAGAAGGAAGCAAGGTCATGAGCAGAAAGGGAAGAGGGAGGAGGACAGGGGGGCTTGAGGAGGGAGTCAAAAGGTGGAGAACAGGCATTAATACGGGAGGCATAGTAATGCTGTCTAGCAAGGGAGATAGCAGAAGTAAGGGAGGAGAGAGAGAATTTGAATTTATTCATAATATGACTTATTAATATTTTCAATTACTTTTGTAGGAAGGTTAATTTGGGCTAAAAACATATGCTGCTTTATTTGAATTAGTTTTTAATTGGATTTGTGTTATATGACTAACTATGTGTGAAAATGAACATGACAGCAGCGTTTATTAGCCTGTGTTAGCCAATGACTCATCTTCACACACACACACACACACACACACACACACACACACACACACACACTCTCGAACTGTTCGGCGCATGCACCTGGCCCATCGAACAGCTGATGGGGCACTCCTCTCGCCCTCCGCCATGAGCTGTTTGCTGGACCGGGTGCACACACCAAACAGTTCATGGGGGGGCCTGAGAGGAGAGCACCCAATCAGCTCTTTGGCAGCAGCTCTTCCCTGCACGTGATCTTGCTCAGGAGTCCTGTCCAGCGTGAACAGCTTCTCGCAGACTGACCAGAGGTATGGAGGGACTTGTGACATCAGTCCCCACACTCGGGTTATGGGGGGGGGGAAGAGAGGGCTGCACCTGTTGACAGCCCTCCCCAAGGAGTGATGGCTGCAATGGTTCGCCTCAGAGCGGGGAGCCGCCTCACCACCCTGTATTTCTGTATTTGATATCTCCTGGGACCTCATGCCCATAGTAGGTAATATTCATGAAGACGACAACTTCAGAAAGCAACAATAACCTACAGAATGCTTTCCTCTTCTCTTTATCTTCCTTGGCGGTTAGGGAAAAGGAAAAACGCAGTTTTGTACCTCAGCCATATGCATCATTTCCTGGAAGAGGTCCAACCTGTATTTTACTGTGCATCCTGAAGCACTTCAAGGGAATTTAATGGATATCCTCCTGAAAATATTTCCCAGGAACTGCCTAAAAGGAAAATATATCAAGCTGGCCATGTTAAAGTAAGGACAACAAAATTCTGTGTTTTGTGGCACACACACTTTGCTATGAAAATCAGGAAGGAACCATTCCACCACAAATGCATAGTAACCCAGAGTAATTTAGCTTGGTCTGCCTCTGAAGTTTAAGTCATGATTAATGCTTCATAGACCATTTCCTTAGAGTATTTATTAGACCACTGCAACAGGTTACATGTAGCGTTCCAGAACCCCAAATCAGTAATCTGAACTATATTCCATAACTTGTTTCCTCCTCCCAGGTCCCAAAGAGCAACACTGCTCACTTGTTGCCCTACTTACCTGGTCTTACTGCTCTTTTCCGATTTCTACCTCTGAATTCTTCCTCACTTATTACCACCTGACCTTTGAATGAGAGAAAAGTCTAATTCTTCCCCATTTCCTACACCTTCTCAGTTAGTTTGCATACCAAGTCTGTCTTTCTTTCTGAATCCCCTGCTGTTTTCAACCTTGATTACTTCCAACTTCATGGCTTTTGCTTTTGAGTCTAACAACATCGTCTGCACTCAACTCCTTTGCCCCCATCTCACACCACTCTGGATGCCCTTGAACCAGTGTTCTAAGAAGTCAGTATCTTAGATCAGTATCAAAAAGGTCAGTATCTTATTTTTCTAGTCCCCTCAGCTATCCCACACCTCCCAATATATCAAGCAGTCAAAGAGGGACAAACCTCATTTCCTTACTCTCGCCCCCTCACTCTCTCATGCGCTTACAAGTGTACATATACCCCCTCCTAATATTCCAAGTGCCTAAAGAGAGACAGAACCTCTCCTGCTTATCGTTCCACACAATTTCTTGTCATTCCACCATCTCCATATAGTCCTCTTAAGTGTTTTCCTCAGAGGCAACTAGGAGAGCGGTGTCGGAGTCTTGAATTCCATTTTCTCTATGCCTCTCTTTCCAGAAAGATGGACAGTGGGATTCAGCATCCGAACATAAGCACCGTCATACTGAATCAGACCAATGGTCCATCGAGCCCAGCGTCTTGTCTCCAACAGTGGCCAATCTCACTTGCTTGGGAGAATTATCCAACAGGTCCCAATAGACAATCCAGTCCCTGTTGTTCACTCCCAGCTCCTGACAGTAAGAAATTATGTCTCCTAAACCTACTTGGCTAATGGCCATGAATGAACCTATTCTCCCAAGAACTTAGGGAGACTGTGCCTCCTAAATAGAGACTATTGGGGATATGCTATCCAGTCACCCCAAACTTTATCACTTCACTTAAAATTATTAAATATTGTACTAGGATATAAGTGCTTACTGATAACATTGCCACACAATGTGTAAAGTTTACCAACAGAAAGATAATAAAATCATTGTTCACTTGCAGAACATGTACCAAAAATTAGACAGAGTCCTAGTAGAAAAGATATTCTAGTCTCTAATTGCAATAATGGGAGAATGATCGTAATATCTATTTTTATTTTTATTTACTTATTTATTTAATGCATTTATTAGCCGCTGCCCCCATTCCAAAGGCATCCTGGGGCAGCATACAATTAAATAAAAACAACAAATAAAACACATTTTAAAAAAAAGAAATCCAGCAATTTAAAACCAAAACAGGGTCGGGATAAACAAGTAAAAATAAAGTGGTAAGGGGAGAGATAAAACCCTACCACCACCACCACCCCAAAGGCCTGGGCGAACAGCCAGGTCTTACAAGCCCGCTGGAATGTCAAAAGGCTTGGGGTCAGGCGAGCTTCCTCCGGGAGGGAGTTCCAAAGACGCGGCGCAGCCACTCAGAATGCCCTCTCCATTGTGGCCCCCCGCTTAACACAGGGAACCTCCAAGGCAGCACCGCCGGCAGACTGAAGGAGCCGCTCTGGGACGTGGAGGGCGAGGCGGTCCCTGAGGTGGGAGGGGCCCAGACTGTGATGGGCTTTATAGATCAATACCAATACCTTGAACCTGGCTCGGCACGCTATTGGCAGCGAATGCAGAATCTGGAGCACAGGTGTTATATGCTCCCGACGACCTGTCCCCGTCAGGAGCTGGGCCGCCGCATTCTACACTAGCTGAAGCCTCCGGATCAGGAACAAGGGCAGCCCCACGTAGAATGCATTACAGTAGTCCAGCCTCGAGGTGATGAAGGCATGAATGAGGGAGGCAAGGTCCGGCCCGGAGACGTATGGATGCAGCCTCCGCACTAGACACAACTAGCGGAAGGTGGCCTTCGCCACCGCCTCCACCTGTCGATCCACGTGGAGATCCGCATCCAACACCCCCCCCAGACTCTGAACCTGCTGAGCTATAGGAGGGCGAACCCCCTATCAGGGGGGCCGACACCTCCCTCGCCCTCCCCACCACCTCTGTCTTATCGTTGTTGATCTTCAGTCTTCTCTGCCACATCCACTCCGCCACGGCCTCCAGACACTGGGATAGCAACGAGACAGCAGGGTCTGGGTCAGCTGAAAAAGAGAGGTACAGCTGAGTATCATCAGCATATTGGTGACATCGCACCCTGAACCCTCTCACGATCTCCCCCAAGGGCTGCATATACACGTTAAATAATAATGGAGACAAGATGGAACCCTGCGGAATGCCGCAGGACAAGGCGCAGGGGCAAGATGTTTCACCCGCTGGCTTCTCCCTGAGGAAGGAGCAGAACCATTAAAGAACAGTCCCGTCCAGACCCCTCAGGTCTCACAGCCATCTCAACAGCAACCCATGGTCCACGGTATCAAAAGTGGCCGAGAGATCTAGCAAGATAAGAAACGTAGAACATCCTGCATCCATCTCCCGGCGGAGATTGTCCACCAAGGCCACCAACGCTGTCTCCGTGCCATAGCCGGGACGGAACCCAGATTGAAAAGGGTCTAGGAAACCGATGCCATCCAAATGCACCTCGAGCTGGATCGCCATCGCCTGCTCAATAACCTTCCCTAAAAAGGGAAGGTTAGAGACAGGTCGGTAGCTGGCGAGTGCATCCACATCTAATGACGGTTCAGCAGGGGGCGCACCACAGCCTCCTTGAGGCTGGGTGACAAACTCCCCTGCCACAGGGATGCGTTAAGCACTCTCGCCAGCACTGTCCCCTATGTCTCCCTGGAGGCTTTCACCAACCAGGATGAGCATGGATCAAGCTCACAACTGGTGGCTCTCACAGACCCCAGGACATTCACCGCATTGGCTGGCGTCACTTCCTGAAACTCCCTCCACAAAGTTGGACCAGACAGGGCCTCCGTAATCTTGCGCTCACCACCTACTGCCCCCAACCCGGGGTCAAAGTCACTCTGAATCCGAGCGATCTTGTATGCGAAGTAGGTGGCAAACTCCTCACAGCAGGCCTGGGACAAGTCCCCGTCCAGGCAGAGGGAGGCCGGACTGACCAGACCCCGCACAACCCGAAACAGCTTCGCTAGGTGTGACTTGGCAGATGCTATGAGGGCCGCAAAGAACTCTTTCTTTACTGTCCTCACAGCCTCAACATAGGACCACAAATGGGCCCTATGGAGAAGTCGGCCAGAGTCAGAGCGAGTCTGACGCCAGCATCGCTCTAGCCTCCTGCCTACCTGTTCCATACACCACAGCCCCTCAGTAAACCAAGGGGTCCTGCGGTGGCGAGACGGAGGCAGGGGACGTCTCGGAGCCACCCTGTCAATGGCCTCCCCCACAGCAAGCTGTTCCAATGCTGGACCAGCTCATCGACAGAGTGGCTGCCCTGGTCCAAGGTTAAGTCTCTCAGGACCTCTTGGAACCACTGGAGTTCCATCAGCCTCTGAGGGCAGACCACTCTAACTGGTCCCATCCCCTTCTGGAGGTGGTGCGCTGAGAGACTGGCCTGAAGGAGATAATGGTCCATCCATGACAAACGCGTAGCCCTAACCTCCCCCACTACTGGACCACCCGCCTCAAGGCCAGAACTGAAGATCAGGTCGAGGGTATGCTCCTCCACGTGGGTCGGGCAGTTGACCACGTGGGACAGATCCATGGTTGCCATGGCGGCCATGAATTCTCGCTCTGCTCCCACAAGGCCGGCGTCGGCATGGACACTGAAGTCCCCCAGGACCAAAGCCCTGGAGGAGCTCAGCGCCACCTCGGAGGCCAACTCTGCTAGAGTGGCAAGGGATGCTGCTGGACAGAAAGGGGTCCGGTATACCAGTAGTACCCCTAACTTGTCCCCAGCCAAATCAACCACCACATGGAGGGCCTCAATACCTACAATCTCCTGGACTGGATATCTCCTAACAGGCCAGTCCTGTCTAAAAATAATAGCTACACCACTTCCCCGGCTGCCTGTGTGGGGCTGGTGCTGCATGGCATACCCGACCGGAACGAGGTCCGCTAAAGTTGGTCCAGCCACGTCATCCAGCCAGGTCTCTGTAATACACGTGAGGTCCGCAGCCTCATCCGGGATCAAATTCCAGACAATTGGGGCCTTGTTTACAGTGGACCTGACGTTTAACAGCAGCAGCCCCTTACAGGCCGACCTTGGACCTAGATCCTCCCTCCACCCAGAGGGGGTGATGGCACGCTGCAACGCCAACAGGCACCTAGGTCCCCTGGGGGCACGAGCCATCCATCCCCACAGACCATACCATCCATGTCCAAGAACCACTCCTATGGCCGCTCCTCCCCCACTGTCCACCCAATCCCGGCCCCCTAAACCCGGCTGTTTGCCCAAAGGCCCCTCACCCCCAAACCACTCCCCAGTACACCTGGCCATCCTGCTGCCACCAGGGGCCGGCACAAGACACACACACACACACGACTTCCCTCTCTCACAAGGAGTTGGGTACACCCCCCACCTGCTGCCACCAGGTGACCTCCCCACACCTCCCCCTGCTGCCACCAGGGTTTTGCGCTGTGACACCCTCCCTTCTCCCCCACCCAACCCACCCTATCCTCTAACCACCCCTCCTACACTCCCCCCACCCTTCCTCCCCAACCCTGAACAAGCAACATCCCTACCCGACAACAAACCCACCCCCTCCCCCCCCGGGTCCCCTGCGGCCCCGAAGTGCCCCTAAGTGCCATGCCCTTTGGCTGCTGTGGAGCCGCTGGCAGCTGGGCTATATAGCCCCCAGTCATTTCCGGGTAGGAGAGGGGACAAGCCAGCCTACGTGACCGGCTTCTTCGCTACCCCACCCCACCCCTCCGGGGCTCACTGATGTCTTTCTCCCCACAGGTCCCTGGAAGTCCCCGGCCCAGCAGGAGCAGAGCAGCAGCAGCGAGCAGCAGTGGACCACCCCTTCAGCAGCAAGAGGACACAGCGCAGGTAGGTAGAACCAGGCAGAGCCACTGGCAGTTGGGCTATATAGCCCCCAGCCACTTCCGGGTAGGGGATGGGACAAGCCAGACAGAAAGATTATTATTTACCACAGAGTTCTTGTTTCTACTGTCCTAAGCACCTGCAGTTTATGAAATACACCCACACCCAAGGTACTAATTTCAATATTAGAGCACCATGGGAGTGGTTCTATAGTTAAGGCAACTTGTACTCGCTGATAAAAATCACAAAAATTCTACTCATAGTAAAATCAGGATGATTTATCCTATCACTGTAAAATTGTGTAGGGAGAATTGCTTTCATGAGGGGTAGAGAATGTCCAGATATCAGACCGATCTTTTCAGAAACAGTTGAGTTACAGGACTTTGAATTTGGGGGGCGAGAACAGTTCTTTTTCCCCCGGTGTCTTCTGTTGATGCTAGAGTGTTGAAATCTAAGTTGGTCACATAACATACGTAATTTGTACATACTCTGAGTAATGTAAACTGACCGAAAATGACATAACTCTATTTTGCATTAGGGCAGCAACAAATTTAGGGTAACGCACCAGACGATAGCCCATTGGAGCCCATGTTCAGTCTGTGAAGTCCACACGCAGCTGGAATGCATGCGTTTAGCATTTCCAGCCTAAGCACAAGAAGAGGTAGAAATAGCAGCAACAGCACACAACAAACAAAAAAACAAAAATTGTGAATATATAAATTACAATGTATAATTTATAAATTAATAACAAAAATAACTTTTTTTTGTTATTTTTTTGCGTGCTGCAGCATTTCCAATCTAACAAACAGTGGCAGAAAATTGCCGGAAAGCGCCAGGATTAAAGTCTTGGCAGGATTTTTCAAGTCCAAGAATTTGCTGAAAAGTAACAGAAAGGTTTTGATAGACCAGATTAAGAAATCTTTTTTAAAAAGCAGTAATTTTAAGAAATTAATTTTTTTTAAAAAAATTAAGAATTAACAAAAAAAATTTTTTTTAAAAAAAATCTCCCCTCATAGATGGATACCTTGCCATGGTTGTGGGAGTTTGTGACTTCCTTAAACTGTTCATGAGCACATTAGAGGCCAGACCAAAGTCAGACTATTTTTTTCCACGCTGGTACTGTTTTAGAGAGGATTTAGCGTATTCTCTTTTCAAAAGCCACAGAAATTAAAGGATAAAAAAACCCCTTCAATTTAAGAGAGAAGTTAAGGGTCTTATAAATCCACGTGTATGCCAAAAAGCATAGAAATTTTACGTTAAGGTTCCCGCCTTAACTTGCACACCATGTAAGCCATAAAGATGTTGTACAGTCTCTCATTGTGCTCACTTACAACTTCAGCTCCAGCTTCAGCTGAAAAGTTTTTGGGGGTGCTGAGTGGTCACGACTGTAATAGGCTTAAAGCCTCTATCAACACCTCTTCTGCCCGTGTTGCAATAGAGGAGTACAACCTACTTATAAAATCTTTGCAAGCATTCCTCTCTAAGCAAAACATTGGCTCATGCACTAAGGACCTGTCTAACCCAACGTCCAAACCATGATTTGATTCTGGAGTGTAGAAATTTAAAGTGCGGTATGCTGGAACTATACCATCAATATGGATCTAGTTCTGCCCTTAGTATACCTAAAGAATACCTTGAACTTAAACATCGATACAGGAAACTGGTCAGGGAGAAGGAAAAGGACCATATAGCAGGACAGTGGGATCTATTGGTGTTGTCAGCTCAGGCAGGAAACTCAAGACATTCTGGGAAATTATTTATTTTATTTATTTATTTATTTTCAGATTTCTATTCCGCCCCCTCCTGCAATGCAGCTCGGGGCGGCTAACAACACCAATAAAAACAATTAAAATTCAATTAAAATATCAATATAAAATACATCAAAAAACAGGGCTAGAAAAACAATCATAAATAGATAAATGGGTGGGGGATTAAAAACACACACACCCCTCCCTCCCAAAGGCCTGGGCAAACAGCCAGGTCTTACAGTTCCGCCGAAATGTCAAAAGGCTTGGGGCCAGGCGAGCTTCCTCCGGAAGGGAGTTCCACAGCCGCGGCCCTACCACCGAGAATGCTCGCTCCATCGTGGCCCCCCGCTTAACACGGGGGACCTCCAGGAGGGCACCCCCGGCAGACCGCAGGAGCCGTTCCGGGGCGCGAAGGGCGAGGCGGTCCCTAAGGTAAGAGGGGCCAAGGCCGTATAGGGCTTTATAGATCATCACTAGGACCTTGAACTTGGCCCGGCACACTATCGGCAGCCAGTGCAGCGCTCGGAGCACCGGTGTAATGTGCTCCCGGCGACCCGTCCCCGTAAGAAGACGGGCCGCCGCATTCTGCACCAGCTGCAGCCTCCGGGCCAAGAACAAGGGAAGCCCCACGTAGAGCGCGTTGCAGTAGTCGAGCCGCGAGGTGACGAAGGCATGGATGAGGGAGGCCAGGTCCGGGCCAGAGACATACGGACGCAGCCTACGTACCAGATAAAGCTGGCGGAAGGCAGCCTTAGCGACTGCCTCCACCTGCCGCTCCAGCCGCAGGTCTGCGTCCAATATGACCCCCAGACTCCGGACCTGCTGAGCTACAGGGGGGCAAACCCCCCCAACCAGGGGGGCCACCACCCCCTTCGCCCTCCCCACCACCATCACCTCCGTCTTATCTGGGTTGAGCTTCAGTCTGCTCCGCCGCATCCAATCCGCCACGGCCTCCAAACATTGGGATAGCACCGAGACAGCAGGGTCTGGGTCAGTAGAAAACGAGAGGTACAGCTGAGTATCATCAGCATACTGGTGACATCGCACCCCGAACCCTCTCACGACCTCCCCCAAGGGCTGCATATAGATGTTAAATAATAATGGAGACAAGATCGATCCCTGCGGAACGCCACACGGTAAGGCGCGGGGGCTCGATGTTTCCTCCCCCAACACCACCCGCTGGCTCCTCCCCGAGAGGAATGAACGGAACCATTCAAGAACAGTCCCGTCCAGACCCCCCCGGTCACGCAGTCGTCTCAACAGCAGCCCATGGTCCACGGTGTCAAAAGCGGCCGAGAGATCGAGCAGGATGAGAAATGTCGAACATCCCGCATCCATCTCCCGGCGGAGGTCGTCCACCAAGGCCACCAACGCCGTCTCGGTGCCATAGCCGGGGCGGAACCCAGATTGAAAAGGGTCAAGGAGCCCGATATTATCTAGATGACCCTGGAGCTGGAGCGCCACTGCCCGCTCAATAACCTTCCCTAAAAAGGGAAGGTTAGAGACAGGTCGGTAGCTGGCGAGCGCGTCTACGTCCAACGATGGTTTTTTCAGCAGGGGGCGCACCACAGCCTCTTTTAAGCAAGGCGACAACCTCCCCTGCCGAAGGGACGCATTCACCACCCTCGCCAGCACCGTCCCCAACGTCTCCCCGGAAGCTTTTATTAACCAGGACGGGCATGGATCTAGTTGACAACACGTGGCCCTCACAGACCCCAGGACATCCACCACATCGGCTGGCGTCACTTCCTGAAACTCACCCCATAAAGATGGACCAGACGGACCCTCCGCCCCCCCGCGCTCTTCCCCTACTGCTATCAACCCAGCGTCGAAATCGGCCTGAATCCGAGCGATCTTGTCTGCGAAGTAGATGACAAACTCCTCACAGCGGGCCCGGGACAAGTCCCCATCCAGGCGGAGGGAGGCCGGACTCACCAGCCCCCGCACCACCCGAAACAGCTCCGCTGGACGCGACTTCGCAGACGCTATGAGGACGGCGAGGAATTCCTTCCTCGCCGTCCTCACAGCCTCAACATAGGACCGCAAATGGGCCCTATGGAGAAGACGATCGGAGTCAGATCGAGTCCGACGCCAGCGTCGCTCTAGCCTCCTGCCTACACGCTTCATACACCGCAGCCCCTCAGTAAACCAAGGGGTCCTGCGGTGACGAGACCACGGCAGAAGGCGCCTCGGAGCCACCCTGTCAATGGCCTCCTCCAGCAAGCTGTTCCAATGCTGGACCAGCTCATCCACAGAGTGACCGTCCACATCCAGGGTAAGCTCCCTCAGGACCTCCTGGAACCACTGGGGTTCCATCAGCCTCCGAGGGCGGACCATCCTAACTGGTCCCTTCCCCTTCTGGTCCCTTTCCCTTATTAATGGTGCCTTTGGTGGGGTTAGGTGTGCAGTTGCTCAGCCTGTCCCCATAGGTGCTTGGGAGTCTTATTTTAGTGCCAGATTTCCCGAGCAACATGGGCAAGAAATCCAGCCCCTAATTGACTATGATCTCCCGGTCTGGCCTGCAGTGACTGCTCAGGATGTTGCTTTATTAATTTCTGAACTCAAATCAAATAAGGCTCCTGGAGCAGATTTTGTCCCAGCTAAGCTGCTAAAGCAGTATGCTGATTGATGGTTTCCACTCTTGGCTGCCCTTTTTACACATATAGATCAGTTGGGCTTTGTCCCAGAAGGGTGGAGGGACGCTATTGTAATCCCAGTTTCTAAAAGCGGCTCTAGAGCCTCTCCTGGAAACTATAGACCTATCAGTCTGTTAAGTATTATAAGTAAACTGTACTATAAACATCTGTCAAATTTGCTGGTAACCTGGCTGGCCGAGAATAAAATCATCTTCTCGGAACAAACAGGCTTCCAAAAAGACCGCTCCACAATTGACCACTGTTTATTATTGACATATTTGGTAGGAAAATATGTTAAATGCAACAAAAGATTGTATTGTATTTTTGTGGACCTCAGAGCGGCCTTTGACTCAATTGACCTAACTTTGCTCTGGGACAAGTTGGGTAATACTACAATTGACAAGCAGCTTTTTGGACCGATTAAATCTTTGTATTCTAAAACAACTCTGGCAGTCTGAGTAGACCAATCAGGGCGCTTGACTAAGTGTATGGATTTTACTCTGGAGTGCGCCAGGGATGTGTACTGGCTACTCTTTTGTTTAATTTTTTTATAAATGATTTGGTTCCCCACATGTCAAGTACATCCCCCCCTCCCCCCAAACAGGGACATATCCAGTTGTATGTCTGCTCTATGCGGATGATGCTGTCATTCTTTCTCAAACTAGGGTGGGTTTGTAGAGACAGCTCGTCGCTCTGGCAAATTACTGTGAGTTGAATAACCTGCAGATCAATTACTCCAAGACCAAGGTTTATGGTCTTTGGGCAGACAAAACAATCCACCAAGTGGTTGGTAAATGGGTTCTCTATCTCACAGGTTTACTCATACAAATACTTGGGCTTATTATTTCAGGCTTCGCTTAAATGGAACCATCATTTTAATTTAGCTAGTGATCGGGCCAGTGGATGCTTTTCAGCAATACAGCAGTTTTCGCAAGAAGGAAGGTGGATTTTTGAGGCCGGCGCTTAGAGTTTTAGATGCTAAGCCCAGAGCTCAGCTCTTGTATGGCGCTGCTATATGGACAACCCAGTGCCCTTATGATTGAAATGCCCTTCAGGCAAAATATCTACGCTTATTGTTAAAGGTTCCCAGCAGCATGCCTTCCGCGGCTGTGCATCTGGAGCTGGGCCAGACTGTCTGGAATAACGAGGCCTGGAAACAGGCCATCGGCTTATGACTACGTATCAATCTCTCTCAAGACCCCAGTTCCAGCCTATTTCCATTTGTGCGGAATGACACATTTATCTGTACCTGGAGCGAATCGGTGATGTCCAAGATCTGCCCACTGGGCTTTTCAATACCGGGTCTGTTGTCTAAGGGTTTGGGAGCTGCCAAAATGGAGATATCAGCCAGGCTAAATGATCTCAGCAGACAGGAGGACTATGCTGCCACTTCCTCCTGTACATCTCAGGCACATTATAAAGATCTGATTCCTGATATGGACCAAATGGCCAATTATTTGTCATCACAATGTTCATTTAGAAAACTTTACATCTTCATGTGTGCCAGGCTCAATGCATTGCCCTCAAGGGTGTTGGAGGGAAGATATAGGGGCCTTATTATCAGAGAACCTGTCCATTTGATAATATAGACACTGAATCTGTTGGTCACATTCTGTGCTACTGTCACTTGTATGATAAATTAAGGGCCACTTGGCTGGCTGAACTCCTGGACTGTTATCCAGGTAGAACATCCTCGGAGTTAGTGAAACATCTATTGTCAGATAAGATCCTGGCCATGACACAAACGGTTATGACCTTTTTGCTTATAGCGTTTCAGGATAGGGAAAAATGTCTTCCTTTTAGATGTGACTAAGTGGCTGCTACGAATTTTCTGGTCTCTGTATCTGAAACAAATATAACATTATGGTTTTTATATTATTGTTAATATTGTGGTATATGTTTGTTTTGTTGGCAATGCTTAGCCACCTTTTCTACAATGGCTTTGGCCACGTTAATAAATAAATTGAAATTGGATGAACTTGACATCATAATACAGGAAGGTAAATATAATTTAATAGGTATTACGGAGATGTGGTAGGATGACTTATGAGTGGAATGTAGTAACTTGCTCAAAAAGAACAGATCCAACAGAAAGGGAGGGGGAATGGCATTAAATGTCAAAAATGTATGAAATCCATGAGAGTGAGCATGGCAGTTCTGTTGAAAGTCCTTTCCTAAAACAGACTGCAAACACTTCAAGGAGGCAAGTAGTAGTATTAATGGAGGACTTCAGCTACCTTCGATATCTGTTGGAAGACAAACTCTGCTAAGCATGGAATGTCCAACAACTTCCTGACTTGCCTTGCTGACAACTTCATCTTTCAGAAGGTGGAGCAAGGAATAAGGGGACCAGCTATTTTACACTTGATCATAATCAACAGGAAGGACTTGGTCAATGAGGTGAAAGAAGTAGGAACTTTGGGGAGAAGTGACCATGTAATTTTGGAATTCGTAATCTTAAGGAAAAGAAGGGTGAGCATAGTTAAACATGTATCGTGAACTTTAGGAAAGCTAATTTTAATAAATTCAGAGAAATGGTAGACAGAATTCCATGTCTAGATAATGTAAAGGAGAAAAGAATTCAAGATGGATGGGATTTTCTGAAAAATGAGATACTGAAGGCACAAATCACAAAAAGTTCAAATATGAAAAATGGGAGGCATCTGAAAAAAACAATGTGGCTGCACAAGAATCTTTTTGATGAGATGAGAATTAAAAACGAACATGTATAAGAAATGGAAGGAAGAACAGGTCACCAAAGATGTGTACAGATGAGTTGCCTAAACTTGTAGGGACAGTGTCAGGAAGGCAAAAGCCAGCAAAGGATGCTAAAACCAACAAAAAGTGGGTTTTTGAGTATGTCAGAGAGAGGAAGAATAAGAAAATGGTAGGTTCACTGCTCAGTGAAGATGATAAAATGTTAATGGGTGACAAAGTGAAGGCGGAATCGCTTAACTCCTATTTTGTAGCGGCGGGATCACCGGCATTTCCGGTATCCGATAATGCCGGTACTGGGCGTACCGGCATTATCAGATTCAACCCGGTAAATCCGGTCCGGTTACTGGATTTTTTTTTACATTGCAGCCATTTAAATGAATGGCTGCAATGTAAAAAACCCACCAAAAAAGTAAAAAAACCTCCCCGAGTCCAGGCTGCGCGGGTGGAAGGAGGGACACCCCCCACCCATCCTGCCCAGCCTGGATTTTTCAACCTAGAGCCCCCCCAGCACCAGCGGCCGCGGCGTCCCAGCAG
>QEPC01000585.1:771896-820098 GCA_003113815.1 Sphenodon punctatus
TTAACCCCCCCCCCAGGGATCAGGTCTATACTTACCGGCTGCTGCTGGGACGCCACGGCCGCTGGTGCTGAGGGGGGCTCTTGAACTTGCCCGCCAGAGGGGAATTTTTTTAAAAAAAAATCCAGGCTGGGCAGGGTGGGTGGGGGGTGTCCCCCCTTCCACCCGCACAGCCTGGGAGGGGGAGGGGGGAGGAATTTTATTCCATTGATTTCAATGGGGTCACAGTGCCCCATTGAAATCAATGGAATAAATCCGGTACCGGTATACCAGATTTAATCCGGGAATCCGTTTTTTTGGGAACCGGAAACCGGTAAATCCGGTAATTGCACCGGGGTCCTGCCGCTACTATTTTGCCTCCATCACCTCCCAAAAGGGGAACTGTGCCCAACCTGGTAAAAGTAGCATGAAGTATAAGGGGAAAGGAGTGCAGCTCAGGACCGATAAAGCAGCCGGTAAGTATAGCAGATCAGAGAATACCTAGTTACGCTCAACTAGTTCAAGTCTTCAGGGCTGGATGAATTATATTCCAGGGTACTGAAGAAACTTGCTGATGTACTCTCAGAAGCTCTGTATATCATGTTTGAGAACTCTTGGAGAACAGGTGAGATGCTGGAAGACTGAAGATGGGCAACTGTTGTCCCCATCTTCAAAAAGGAGAAAAAAAGGAGGATCCAGGAAACTACAGGCTGGTCAGCCGGACATAGATACCTTGAAAGATACTAGAACAGATTATAAAGCAGTAGACTTGTAAGCATCTTAGAAACCAACACAGTGATTACTGGAAGCCAGCATGGATTGGTCAAGAATAAGTCATCCCAGACTAATCTTATATGCTTTTTTGATCGAGTTACTGGTTTAGTAGATCATGCGAACCCCATGGACATAATAGATCTTGATTTCGTCAACACATTTGACAAAGTCCCCCATGATATCTTTGTTGACGACCCGGTAAAGTGTGAACTAGAAGATACTACCATTAGGTGGATTTACAACTGGTTGAAGAACCATGCTCAGAAAGTGTCCATCAGTGGCTCCCCATCAAACTGAAGAGAAGAGGTATCAAGCAGGGTGTCACAATGCTCTGTCCTGGGCCTTGTACTGTTCAACATCTTTATTAATGACTTGGATGAAGGAGCGGAGAAAATGCTTATCAAATATGCAGATTAAACAAAACTGGGAGGGATAGCCAACACCTTATAAGACAAATAAAATTCAGCATAATCTTGATAAATTGGAATACAGGGATGAAACTAACAAAATGAAGTTTCAGAGACAAATGTAAAGTTGTGCATTTAGGTAAGAAAAATCAAATGCACAAATACCAGGGGGGGGATACCTGGCTTGACAGTAATACATGTGATACGGATCTAGGGATTGTAGTTGATCACAAACTAAACGTGAGTCCCCAGCGTGATGCAGCTGCAAAAAAGGTGAATGCAATTTTAGACTGCATTAACGGAAGCATAGTTTCCAAGTCACAAGAAGTAATGGTTTCACTCTGATCTGCGATGGTCAGACCTCAGAGTACTGTGCCCAGTTCTGGGTGCCGCACTTGAAAAAGATCATTGAAAAATTGGAACAGGTTCAGAGGAGAACAAGAAAGATGGTCAGAGGTCTGGAAACTAATTCCTATGAGAAAAGGTTGAAATTGAAAGAGTATGTTTAGCCTAGAGAAGACTAAGGGGAAGACATGATAGCAGTCTTCAAATATCTGCCATTTTCTGTGACATCCCTTCAAAGACTTATTCTCTGCTATCCCTGAAGGCAAGCCAAGTAATAATGGGCTCAAATTACAGGAAAGCAGATTTCACTTAAACATCAGAACAACTTTCTAGAGGTAAGGGCTGTAAGGCAATTGAACAAATTGCCCGTGGGCTCTCCTTCGCTGGAGATTTTCAAACAGAGACTAGTCAGTCATAGAGACTAGTCAGTTGGGGATACAGTGGATTTCCTGAATTGAGCACAGGTTGGACTAGATGGCCTCTGTGATCACTTCCAGCTCTGTGATTCTAAGAGCTGTGCAGTGAGCATCATGAGCTTAGTGGAAAAGAAGATAGGAATCTAACGCAGAGATTCCAGGAAAGAGACACGGCTATGGAACTAAGCAAACAGGTGATATTCTGTGTTAGCAGATTTGGGGAAGGGGGGGGGGGATGTAATCTCACGCTATAAACTGCTCTCCTCTAATGTAATGTACACACTTGAATGACCAAGGTATATCAAAGCTTCAGTCTACTCAAACTTTGTTTGAGAAACCTTTTAGGCCTTCAACAAAATGAAATACGTGCATAAACCAAGAACCAAACAGTGGAACAGAATAAGAGAAAAAGGGCCCTCTTTTTTTTTTTTTTTTTTTTTTTTTTTTTTTTTACAAACTGTTCAAAATGCACTTATGACACTGTTCCTGGACGCCAGATAGTTGTTGTCTTCTTATGCCACACCAGTCTGAGGCACAGAATGAGTTAATTGACTCTACCTGCATATTATGTAAATGCTTTGATAATTTAAAGAAAATATTGAGAGCTATAATTACAAATTTATATTGAACCTAGTTTGTTTAAAGGCTTTAGTTTGCATTTATACTTAAACAGGTGGATGTAACCAATCAGATTCTGCTTCAACTAATTGATTCTGAAGGTGTGTCAGAAGCATGTGTTTAACTGAGCAGAATCCTACGTCTAAAAATTAGAGTCCAACTTGCAGATAAGGAGGAAATTGTGAAACAAAGAAAGACTCTCAAAAAATGTGGTAGATACTAGTAAGGTGTCTGTAGGAACCTTAATTTTCTAAAAAAAGAATACCACACAGTCAGGAGGCTCCTCCCCCATATCAACTCATGGTCATGTTCACATTCAATATACTTTATGTCCCAGATCAGTGAATTCCTTTTAGGAAGTGTCAACATTAGTCACCAAGCAAATACTTGCAGTCTGTATTTAGGTGTTCAGGTTTCCTTATTGGTTGTGGTGCAAGAGAAAGGAAGGAAAACAAATCAACTTTGGGCTGACAGCATTTTCGGAGTTAGCAGTTAGAAAAATCCTCTTTTTCCTTATTGATAAAGGCTAAAGCATTCGCACTGACTGACTACCTAAAGACAGACTTCAACGTGGCTCCTGCTGGCACAACCACTTAGAGGATCAGGCAAAGACAGACTTAATTGTCATTTTTCTAAATAGCCATGTGAAAACATGGTATCGAACTCAAAATAACTCAAAATAGTTATTTTACCCTCTAATGTAATATTCACCTTTTTTGTATTTAACTTAAACCTAAAAGGTGCATGTAATTGTCAAGCTGTGCTATGCTTAGATGTTGCAATCTCTCAGATTTATATTCTAACATGGGGTTGGTTGAGGATCTCCTCCACGTATTGTTTATATGTCCCCTCACTAGTTCTTGGAGGGAATTATATTTGCCATCCCAGCTCCAAAATCGGCTTTTTCTGCCCACTGCTCAGTTATATCAAATTTGTCTAACAACAAACTCAGAAGTGGGCTATTTAAATCTGGCTAGGTGGGCCCTTAAGCTGGGGAACAGATGAGGGGCTGAGTTTTAGATTTTGGACTTTGGATAGAAGGGAGGTCTAAAATTGATGTACTGTTTGTGTGGGGGTTTGCTGTTGTTTTTTGCTGCTTAAGCCTCCCCAGGTGCGGGGAGAACTGGTGGTGGAAATTTTTCATGGGATCTGTTTGCAGATATTGACTGTTGTAAGTTTTAAGTTGTTTTTATTTATTTATTAATTGTTGTAACTGGCCTGTGGTCAATCAACATTATATTATAATAAATTATTATTATTGCAATTACAATTACAGATTTATATTCAAGCTTCAAAAAGGTCTTCAGTTCTGCATGTGTTAAATGGCTAGGCAGGATTGCTGGTCACATGGCTTGGCAATAATTGGACCAGTGAAACTATATGGGGTCATCCTTCTCTTCAACCTCATCATCCTGTTCAATAGACTGAGATCACATACTTTTCATGCGCAGAATCTATAAAGATGTTCTATTCCATGCAGCACATCGATGATGGACCGTCCAAACAGAACTTACAATCACTCATCAAAACAGATGATTTATTAAGTCAAGGATGGCTTTCACGGACATGGAATAATAATTCCATGACATACCCATCACCACCAATTGACATAGGGTGAAAACAGACATGACGCTAACCACCCTTGGTGGTCATTCATGCATGTTTCAGGGCTGCACAGGGCACCAATACAGCACTGCAACATGCATAAATAACCACCCAGGGTGGTTAAAGGGTGGTTAGCGTCATGTCTGTTTTCACTCATAGACCATATATCAGAGAAAGAAGGCATCCACTTAATATGGATGCGGTCCAGTTGAGGTCAGCCACTGAAATGTAATCTAATGCAAATGTCACAATACTAACAAAATAAAGGCCACTGAAGGTCACATTCTCCATAACTTGTCACCTAAATGTTTTTCACAGCTAGATATTGATAAAACTTAAAGCAGGGATGCCTTACCATTCTCACCACCTCTTGTCAATTTGGTATCCAATACTGTTATCCTAGTTTATTTATTTATTTTATTTTATTTTTTATCCCACCCTTCCCTAAAAAAGACTCAGGGTGGCTTACAACATATATAAAAACAGCCATTAAAATACAAAAATGACACCCCCCCCAACCTCCAACCCTCCCCCAATCCCCACAACACCCAATACCACCTGCTTATTTCCCCATCCAAACCCCCTCACAACCCTACCNCCCCATCCCCGCCCACCAAATGCCTTTACAAAAAGGAAGGTTTTACATCGCCTCTGGAAGACACTCCGGCTCGGGCTCAAAAGAACCTCTGGGGAAAGGGAGTTCCATAGCAACAGGGCAGCAACTGAGAACGTTGTAAGTCCTCATTGTACGAACAAGACTAACAGACGGTACCCACTGGGGAGGTGCTCCTGGCCGATCACATGGACCACAATGGGACATGGAAGGATAGGTGATCTCTCAGATACCTGGGGCTCAGACTATTTAGGGCTTTAAACATAAAAGCCAGCACCTTGGAACCAGAACGCTATAGGGAGCCAGTACAGATTACGGAGTACCAGTGTAATATGTTCCCAGTGCTTCACCCCCGAAAGGAGGCGAGCTGCCACATTCTGCACCAGCTGCAGCTTCCAAACAGTCATCAAGAACAGCCCCACGTATAACGCATGTATATTGTCTGTCTATATTATAGTCATATAAAATGTAAGTTTATATTCCCAACTGCAGGACTACATGAGTGTCTCAATGGCTAGTCAGGTTACATCAGTCTCCTGAACTAGGATGACCGTTATCATCAGATCTACTAATCTAGCACAAGAAATATTTAGCAGCAGCCACAAAACCAACCCAGACCAGACGTACTATCTTCTCACCTACTGAACAATCCCAGAAAAACACACTTTAACCAAAGATTATTTTGAGCTTTCACTTGTAATGTTTCAAAAATCCAAACTGTTGGTCTTCATGTGGACAAGGAAAGGCAAAATACACATTGTAGTTTACTGTAATTGGTTCTAGAAACCGTACATCACTCTAGAAGAGGCAGACCTGCTTTTTATTTAATAACGGCATGAAACCAATGCAAGGTTTGGAGTGGCTTTTGTAGTCTCTCATTTTGTAGCCTCAAATGTTTTGTTAAATTAAAATTCCAACAGATTTTAAAATTGAAATCTTTTCTGGTTGTTTTAATGCTGTAAAATCCTCTTTTTGTTGTAAAAATAATGCTGAAACATTCCATCTTTCTTCAATCATTACAGTCAAATTAACAATGCCAATCATAGTGCAATACTCGTCTCAAATTTCACCCAGTTTAGCTAGGACAGTACGCTAATTTTGCCATAATGTGTAAAGGTTGTATGTTGTTGGACCGATGCTCTACTCAATTCCGTAATGTATGCACACAAGATGAAGGACCAGAGAGAAAAAGCAAAGCATACCTGCCACTTTGGTAGAAATACAGATCAAGCTCACACTCTACAGAAAGAGATATGGTGAAGGGAAGAAAGGAAAGGAAATTAAAAGAATTTTACATACTTCAGTATAATACCCAAAGACAGACAGATATTACCCATTTTTACCAGCTTCAGAAATGGAGGCGGTGATTAAATGGCTTACCAAAGAGAAGAGGAAAGAAATGTGAACATTCTTTGCCGTTACATCTTTCTCATCTACCTCTCATGGGCCATGCAAAACTAGATTTTTTTACATTTGTTTGCTTTTCAAGCCAGGTGTGATAATGGTTGAATAAACTGAAGCATGTGCCTGTAGTATTTATTACTGTTAACAGCTGAAAGTTCAGCAACTCTTTCCAGCTACACTTACACCATGCCGATTACCCATCCATCCTGCAACCAAAGGAAGGATAAGAAAAGGACAGGATACCATTTTACAGTGATAGTCTGGAAGCAAATCCCCAAAACGTGAGACAGGAATATTTTCTGTTACAAGCTGAGAATGGTGGGTTTTTTGGAAAGAGGAACATTTCCTTGACCTGAAAAACCATGTTGCCGCTGTTGGAAAAAATATGGAGGAGAATTATAGCTAATTCTGTAACTTATGTCAATGATGCAATTTTGCCTTAAAAACGTATCACTGGTGAATGTTCTACCACTTATACCAGGTCACAGACGACAATGTTAAATTATCTTAAATTTCAAGAGAACTTATTTAAAATCTTTAGTTGCAGTGAGCTTGGTATGTGTTTCACGTTATGTCATCAAACTCACAACTCTTGCTGCAATTATAAATATTAATGCAAAAAAATTAATGAATGTCTCACTACTGGTGACATTTCTCAAGAACCGATTGTACAAGACCTGTAGAATGCACAACTGTTAGGACAACAAACTGTAGAGATGGTCACGGAGCAACTTGTGGGGAAAAAGGTCAGCCTTCATGCAGTCATTCCAAAGAGAACGTTAAAAACTCTGGCCTCCACATATGCTGTAGAGATAGCGACAAACAAAAACAACAGACTTCAGTCATCAGAGCTGATCGTGATCTGGTCTGATGCCTTCTTGTATCCATGGAAGTGGGGACGGATATTGATTCTGATAAACTCCTATGGCAAGAACTGTGCTGTGTACCTTTTATCACTGGCTACAACTGATGGAAATTGGAGACTAGCAAACAAAGCTCAACTACTCTCTGTTTTGGAAGAAAACATTTCGCTGCCAAGTTTGCCACAAACCCCGACTCCAACATGTGCAGTCATTGATGGTATGGCTGTGGTTCAGGCAATGGGAAAACCCAAAAAACAAGGGAAACAAAACCAATGACAAGGCCACCGTAACTATAGGCAACTTTACTATAAATGTACAAAACAGCAGCAATTGGTACTGAAAATACCAGTATTAACAATCAGATACAAAAAAGAAAATAGAATAAGCACTATACAGTACATACAACCCTAACCCAATGGGTTTTGGGTAAAACCCTTTGTGAGGGGTGGTACAAGAGAAATTTGTGGCCCAATAATAAGATACGTAAGAAAGTAATCTTTCACTTTTATTAACTTGCCACAAAAATCCATCATCTTGGAGGGGTATAAATCCCACCCTCCAGATAGACTCTCATGAATGTGATGATAATGGACCTTGTTTGAATAACCTCAAAAGTACTGCAAACTTCATAATGCCCACAAGCTACCCTGTATGAGAAACTACCAGCACAGTAAAGGAGGAGAATGCTACTAGTTCCCATACTCAGCATACTCCTCCTCAGTATGCTGCTAGTTTCCCATACAGGCTAGATTGTGGGCTTTATAAAGTTTGCAGTACTTTTAAGGTTATTCAAACAAGGTCCATTACCATATGGGCATTATCGTCATTGGATGAGAAAATCCAAGCATGCAAAGACCTTTGGAGACTATGCAGATGCTTTCACAGTGACTATCAAGTCCAATTTCAAGGAATTGCACCAGAATAGATGTAGTGTTCAACTGCTACGAAGAGTACTCAATCAAGGATACAACCAGAAAGTGCCATGCCATGTTGGGAAAAGAAGGGGGATAAGAAGCCAAATTAGTGACAGGGACCTCAAGTTGCCTGTACAGTTGAAAGCCTTTATTGACTTTGTCATAAGGAGACACTGGGCTACATGTAGACTACAGGTCTAACAAATATCTAAAGGTTAAACAGGTATGTAATGTGAAAACTGAGAACTGGAAACTCACTTCATGCAATGGAGAAACGCAAAGTCATGCTGAATGTGTATTCAGAAAAAGCCTAAACAGCTCTGCAGACACTAGCCATAGACCATTGAGTTGCAAATGGATTTCTTCCTGTGGACATGACTGAAACCACAGAGTCACCTGGCGGGAAAATCAAACAAAGGACCCTGGAAAGGTACTTAAGGGGGGAGACAAAAGAAAGAAAGGATCAATCTAGCTATCTCTCTCAGTTGAGGTCAGCTTGTTGAGCTTCTTTTGCATCATCCTATCTTACCAGCCAGAGAAGGGCTGCACCAAAGGAACTATGAACTAAGGCCTTTTGGAAACTCTAAAGAGTGGTACCCGGCCAAGCTTTCCATCACTGGCTGTGACATGAACTGGAATACCCTTCGACCTGAATTAGGGTAAGCCTAAATCAGGAGAATCCAAGTACAGATAGGAATGCATTATTGGTTATGTTATTTTGATTTCTGCACTCTCGAGTATAATCTTGTACTGCATGCATATTCATGATTTATGCATTAAATTTCCTTTTACTGAACTTCATATGGTCCAGTGGAATTGCTAATCCTAACATTGGTGGGACAGAGTTTGGGGTTGATTCTGTGTTTACAAACACAGACGAACCCAGAGAGAAAGAGTCTGTGCTGGGAAACTCTGTCGCTGAAAAGGTGACTAGAAGGTTCCCCTGTTGCAGGCTCAATCAGTTCTAGAGAGAGAGCTGATCCAGTGAGCTGCAAGTCATGATGACCTAGAGTGGGGTACTGAGCCCCCAATCCCATGACAGACTTGAAAGAAAACAAGGCATCGCTTGCTATGTTCCTCAAAAGGGAACTCTTACAGCAAGCACGTAGTAGTAACAAAGAATTGATAGTCAGTGGTGGAAAAGATGGTTATGCTTCCTCCTCAACTGGAAGAAACATGGACCACCTCACTTCCACAAATGAAGAGGCATACACCTGCAAGGTGTTGCATGTCTCTGAGGTAAAGTCAGAAGGCTATGAGAGAATCATTGTCACAAGCAGCGATAGAGATGTGCTATTGCTACTAATCGCCGTCTGCCCTCGACTCGGCAAAGAACTGTGGATGAAAGCTGGCACATCTAAAACTCGCCAATACATTGCCGCGTACAAGGTGGAATGCCATGATGAAGAAGAGAGGGGTGGCCTGCTCGGCTTTCATGCCTTCACAGGGTATGACAGTACAAGCCGGCTTACAGGAAATTTTATAGAAGTCAGCTTGGAAGATCTTTTGTGAGACTCCCCATCTCCTGTCTCAAGTCAGACTGAGGTGCACAGCAGCTTGCAAATGTACGGATTGGTGCCGAAACCCATACAATAGTGAATATGACAGTGACTAGAATGATACGTGCATTCAGGGCAACATGTTTTATGGCTCTGAAACTATTACAATGGTTAATTGACGTTACCATGAACGTATTTGGTCTGATTAAAGTAGTCCCCGTTTTCTTGTATGATGTTTTCCAGTATTTTCATTCTGTGTTAGAAATCAGAAATGCATCAGAAATTACTACTGACAACCTTAATGTGTTACAATAACAGTATCAAACAAACTCAGTGCAGCATTTTGAGACATTTGTATAAATCGGTATACTACTTCCTTAATGACTTTGATTTTCTCATTACACAACTGTGTATTACAAATGGTGTAAATGTGTCTTCTATTAAAACACTGATACCTATTAACACTAGACAGGTGCAAAACAAGTATCCTTCATTAAACATCAATTCCATAAACAAGCACTGGATTGAAATATAATAACGATATTATATAATAATAATCAATCATCATCATCATCATCATCAGGTACCCTCATAATTCCTTGTGCAGAAGGCACTAAAAATCTGTTCCCAGGGCAGCAACATGGCTTTTCCAAACCGGGAAGATCCTACATTGGCCTCACATTTGTTGCCAACTTGTAACAAAAGATATTCTCTACCACCGTTTTTATGCCCTTTTTCGGGATTTGCCTCCAGACTAGGAGGGGAAATGTTGCAGCCACAGTAGACACCACACTTAATTTCCAAGCCTAGAAAGTGATGGCATTTCCAACATGTTTTTTAAAACTACAAATCAGTTTCATGTTTGTTTGGTTTATTTATTTATTTAGCTTGTCTTGTTTTGAGACAGTATATTAATTTAACAGGCAAAAATGTTCAAGTTATCTAGTGCTGTACAGAAAAACTACAGAAAAGTGATGCTCGTGTGATTCAGAGGAAAACCATCACAGCCAAAGAGGCTCACTAGTAGGGTTGTCAGATCAAAATCTCAAAAAATAAGAGCTGTGATGTTCTTAAAGAGAGGTCCACTAGGTTCTATGGAGCGGTTTATCTAAAACAAGGGATGCCCCTATGGAATGGTGGTTGACCTTGAAATAAGTGCTATTTCCTTAATATAAAAGACATGTGGTAACCCTACTTACTAGGAAACCCTTGGGGGAAATGATACCAAGAAACTGTTTTGAGTTTGGTTTATTTTCTCTTAAAGCGTCTATACAGCTTAAAATTTGTAAACATCAGCATACTCAGGAGAATAAATAAATTGCTATAGATGGTGGAACACTAAACTTGGTTTTAAATTATCCTAAATCAATTTATGTGCCTCACCCACTAATTGACAGCCATCACATTTTTCATTACTGTTTTGCTATATTCAGAAAAGTGTGCTAATTGAGGATTGTTGCCATTTGTGCTGCAGGGTTCCGTTAAGACCATAAATTACTATACTTGATCTTAGGTACTACTACAAGAAAAAAAGAAAAAAAAGAGGGGCAAGGACAGGCTTGGCTACTTTTCATCAGAGTCTTGCTGAACTTGTATGAATTCAAGAGTAAAACAAAGTATTCTAATGAAAAGGTGGTTTCTATGTGTGCAGATATGCTATAATTATTACTGGGTGTGGTGCCCTCATCATCAACGTTTACTGCAGGCACTAGCAGCTTTAAAACAAAAACAAAAAAAACACTACTATACTTTTTGGGCTTTAAATGTTGGAGTCACAGCTAGTGTAAGTCTGGATAGTTCCACTGCTGACAGTTTTGAATTTATGTGCTTATTTGCAGACCACACAAGTGAACTTTCAAAGAAAGTATGGCAAAATTCTATTTGTCAATTTATGAAATAAATGAAGATTTTTTTATTTTATTTTTAAAGTTAGATTATTTCCTTGGTACTTCCACTAATTATTGAAGGAAAGCTTTACAAAAAGTAACATGTTCATATTAAATCTTAAGAACACACATCTAGAATGTATGGGAAATTTCTTTTGGACACTCATTTAGAAAGGGCAATTTTATAATCACCCTGTAGTGAAGCAGCCCTACCTAGTTCTGTGTCTGACTAGGCCTCAGCTGACTAGCTGCAGTGTGGGCTAGCTGTGGGCCTAGTTCTGCAAGGACATGCCCACACCACACACCTCCTTCCATACAGTAAAAAAATTGGACACACACCAAACACTAAGACTAAATCAGATCACTGGAGGAGGAGGAGGAGGTGTTGAAGGATCAAGAAGCATACCAGCAAATTACCTGCTTGCTTCTTCTGTTAAGTTCAAGTAATTTCATCTGCAACAGACCTCAAGGGACTTTCTGCCAGTACAGAATGTGTACTGGTCTTGCCACTCCAAGGAGGGCATTACAAGTCTCCTTTGCCAGCTTTCACCTTGATTGGGTCTCCCCTTATGTGAAGGGAATCTTCAGCAAGAGTGAAGTCTTTATATAGGCTGAGGGGGGGTAGGAGACATGGAGCCTGAGGAAGGGCCCAGTGTGTCCCACAAACCTGCACATTCTCAACAACAGAGGTTGTTTCAATAAAAGGTATCATTTTAACTACTTTGTCTCCATTGCTTACATTTGGAACTAACATGGCAACCACACTCTCTCTAGACAGCTTATGCTAGGAACAATGACTAAAAAAGTGACGTTCCAACTTTGAAGTTCAGATGAGCAGGATATTTTACATGAGACTATAGCTATTGATCTTAGAAAAGTAGTACAAAATTAAATGCAAGAAAAACTCAAAATAAAAAAAAAAACATTTTATGACTTACAAAAAAAGTTCTAGATAGTTACACTACCACCACTTCCTCACAACAACAATTTCTCATGCTTTTCAACTGATACTTTGTTTTATTTTTTTAAACAACAATAGTGTCTAGAGACTTAAATTATTTTCAGTGTCATGGGGAATGCACAAACACAAGACTGTTCCTGCTCCAAAGGTTTTACAGTTCCATTAGAATACAAGAGACAACAGGAAGAAACAAGGGCTCTTGGGCAGGGACCGTGTCTATCTTATTTTCTGTAAAGTTCCAGGTACATCGTTGGCACTATATAAATACTACTACCAAACAGAATGAAAGAATGAGAACACTAGTCAGCATGCTAGCAAGTGGTTCCGGCACGCCAGCTGCCTGTTCTCTACTTTTCCTTTGACAGAAGTAATTTATCTTGGATCCCAACTGCCTAATTTTGTTATTAATCTTACAAGTAGATGCTCAAATAGAGCAATGCCTGTCAAACATAATATTTTAATAGAAAGAGAAGAGCTTTTCCATCTTCATATACTGGGTAATACTCTAAGACTCAATCAACATCATAGCAAAGAAAAATATTCTGTATGTGGACAAATTATGGTATATAACCATCAAAAGTATTTCCCTAGATCATTGAAAATACTCTGGACCATGGACAATGATCAGTGCAATTACATCCATTTTTAAAAAGTTTCTTCTTCAGATGTACACTCTAATTTTAGACCTCAACGCCACAAATCTCCTCAAAACAAAAAAGCAAAACTACACATTACTTATTTTTGAAGTATCTGGATCTGGATTAGGATACAGTAATCCTAAACAAGAGAGACTTTAAAATCCTGATTTTCGGAAAGTGATGACTATTCTCCTTCTCCAAAAATCAGGATCCTATGAAGTATCTTAAACTGGATTCCCAGAAACTGAAGGGTTCAAGAATCACTAGAAACTTTTGAAAATGTAGGCAAAAGTATAAGCAGTAAAAGAGTTCAAGAGAGTGAGAAAACACACAATATTCTAGACATCTTAGATGGGGAAAAAATAGTTATTTTTAGTTCTTTAAGAATTCTCTCTCCACTTCCTATTAAATGTCGTGAAATGCGTATGTATCAGAAGACGGAGTTACAATTATACACAAATTTTAATTCTGGCATTTGTTGACTTTTCAGTGCCTGACTTGAAAATGAATCCAACTTGAAAATGAATCCAACTAATTTTTATTTTTCTGATTGAATATATGAAGTACTGGAAGTGTACAAGGTATTTTAGCAACTGTGAAAATGTCATGTGTCTATGCTGTCAGTTTTTCAAATAAGCCAACAGCACTGGAGCAGGTACATTAGCAAAACAATGTGGGGCAGCTTGTATTACCACTGATCATCCTGCACAGTTCTGATAGCAGCTGGAATGCTGATGGACAGCCCAAGCAACATTACCTTTGGAGCCTCTGGACTGGGAGGATGAAGCAACTGATCTTCCAAGCTTCATTGCTAGCAGTTGGGCTGTACACAAGCTCAGAACTGGGGAGAGCAGACTAATGTTTACACAGATACCAGTGATTGGAAATAGTTGCATAATACCAGCTAGCATTTATGTAGAGTCTTTCACCCTTAGATATTAAAAACACTTTGTAAAGAAAATAGCAACCCCACACTATATACAAGGAAAATGAAACACAGCGAGGACAAAGTTACTTGCCCAAGGTCAAATAACGAGTCACCAGCACAGCCAGGCTCATGTCCCCCAATTTACAGTCTGATGTCTTATTGTACAATGGACTAGGTTGTAGAGAGGCTGTTAAACTAAACGCTTCCACGCATGGCCACCCATTACCCACGCATCCAACTGCTCATTTGAAAGTGGAGCATGAGGCGGCGCACTCCTGTGATCCAGGCACCGGCCACTCATGGCTGCTTACAGGACACTGCTGAAAAAACTCGTGTGTACTGTGCGGGGCAAGCCAGAACAGTGCATAGGGACAGGCACCCCCACATCCTCTGCCCGTATGAACCGGAGCTCCCACCCATGCCATCAGACAGGTCTGCAGCCTGGCCAGCTCCCTAGTCCCATCCACAGCCCTGCCAGGCACTCCCTGTGGAACTCTTAAAGGACTTGTGTGCAAAATACTATATCATGTTGGCTCAAAGCACAAGCCCCCCTCTCGATGCATGAGAGAAGAGCCAACTCCATGAGGGACAGCTTCTCAGATGGCAGCTTCCTGCATGTCCCACCCAGTAATATGCACCTCTGTTATAGTTCGGGACTGCCAGCAGCTGCACCATCTCCTGAGCAGGAAGGGGTTACTGCCTGCTGCAGTTTTATCTTTCCATGGTGTCCGGGCCTGTGCGTCAGGCAGAGGCAGGCAGTTGCGCAGGGATTGGGGAGGGAGTGCTGTGGGATTGGGGGGGGAGGGAGGGCGAAAGGCCACCTGTATGAGGAGTTTGCAGGCCAGTCTATAGTGGGGGGAGTGTGTTGTTGAGTCCATCTGAGTGGGCGCGATGGCCACCCAGGGAGCCGCCTGTCAGAATCCCTCCCCACTCACTCCACATGCATGGGCACTCCGCAGCTGTGCCATACAGCGGCCACAGACCACCACCCCAAGTCTTGCTCATTTAAGAACACCCAGAAGGCAAATAGCTGCTTCTCCAGCCTAAAGGACAAGCTGCTGCAGATAGCCCTGTGTGTGGTAACTACTGGTTTCAGTCTGTCAGCCCTTGTACTGTGGTAACTACTGGTTTCAGTCTGTCAGCCCTTGTACTGTGGTAACTACTGGTTTCAGTCTGTCAGCCCTTGTACTGTGGTAACTACTGGTTTCAGTCTGTCAGCCCTTGTACTGAATAGTCTATATAAAGCCTAATTTGATAACTGAACCTCTGCATATACAAAACCTGTTTGGAGGGCTAGCAATCCTATTTCAATGGGAGTCAGAGCCAGCCCACCTACTGGGGAGGGTAGTGGTCTTCTGTCAGTGCTGCCCTCAGATGACCAGGCTGATGTTTCTCAAGGGCTCCTACTTCCTGACAATCTCAGCAGGAGGCTGAAGTGCAAGCACCCCTTGCCCCTGCACACGCTGCAAGTCCCATTCTGTAGCTTGCAGTGGAGGGTGGGCGCAGTGGTTCTCCACCAATCACCGATTGTCAGTGAGCAGAAGTGTCTCCCACACACACAGCAAGGCCTAAGCTGGGAACTGCAATGTGTGTGGGGCAGTGCCTGAGATGCTTTGCCCAGACAACAAAACATTTCAAGGCCAGCCATGGTGGAAGTTAAGGGTGGCCTGCTCCTCTCAGGCTCCAGTCTTTAACAAGAATTAAAATTAAAGTTACATTATTTTCTTTATTCTTTTTTTAAGTAATAGCCTATATTACTTTACATAAATCATGGACATTAGATGTTGATCTTCCATCATCAGGATTTATAAAGCTAATGTTTCAAAGACATTATACAGTTTGAGCATATTATGCTGCACCTTCATTATTTATTTATTTACATTTCTTAGCTGCCCCCTCATGCCTACGGCATCTCGGGGCGGCTTACAAAAAGAACAAAATATACAATATTAAAAATTCAATAGAAAACATACAGAGAACTTAAATTTAAAATATCTGCCCCCAGCTACCCCACCCTCCCCTCCGAAGGCCTGGGCAAACAGCCAGGTTTTGCAAGCTTGGTGGAAAGCCAGCAGACTTGGGGCCAGGCGGGTTTCCTCCGGGAGGGAGTTCCAAAGTCGCAGCACGGCCACCAAGAACGCCCTCTCCATGGTGGTCCTCCGTTTTACACGGGGGACCTCCAGAAAGACTGACCCCTTCGGTCTGCCAGGGGCGCCTGAGACGCGGAGGGCGAGGCGGTCCCTGAGATAGGAGGGGCCCAGACCGTGTAGGGCTTTATAGGTCAAAACCAACACCTTGAATCTGGCTCGGTACACTATCAACAGCCAGTGCAGAGCACGCAGCACGGGGGTGATATGCTCCCGTCGACCCATCCCTGTAAGGAGATGAGCTGCCATGTTCTGCACTAGCTGCAGCCTCCAAACCAGCGTCAAGGGAAGCCCCACGTAAAGCGTGTTGCAGTAGTCTAGCCTCGAGGTGATGCTCGAGGTATGCTTCCTTATAAATGCTTTATAACATGCTTCCTTATAATGTGCTAAGAGGCATGGCTCCTAATTCCCAAACACAAAGGGAGCAATTATCATTCAGAGTCCCTTGGTCACTAGCAACCAGATTAGACATTTGTGATAAGAGTCACTGGACTATAGCCTACATCAAGAGTTTGGACTCGGGGCAGAGGGGAAAAATGAAGCCTAAAACTTTATTTGGTCTCTTTCCAGTTCCTGAATTTGGTTCCTGGATGCAGTTCTTATCCCTCAGCACTGAAAGACTGAGCTCAGGAGGGCATGCACACAAGGATAGGAGATCGCTCCATTGCGCAGATCATTATCTGACTCTCCCCTTAATGAGCACACTCCTTAAACATTCCAGCCCCAAGTTCTATGCAACCCTCAGAGTTTGTATTAATTTCCAAAGTATCCCCTGATAGGGAAAAGGTTATCCACCCCTGGTCTAAGTTAATGGACAATTACAGCCACTCTTCAGGCTGAGAGGAATGTCCCTACCATTCAGGGCTCTGATGAATCTCAACCTCTTAGACAAGGAGTCTTTTCCCCTGGAGGGAAAAGCTTTTAATCGGTCTGTTCTGCACAGACACATTAAGGTTTAAGCATCCTTGTTGAAATCTGATAATATGGCTTCTTTTATAAAATAATATGAATATGCTGAGCTCCCAAATAGCAGGTGTGCATTTAAGAAGTTCACCTCCACACAGCAGCTTTTATAATGACCAGCAAATTAAGTGGTACCCAACTGTTTCTCAAATCATCTGCTATGTCCAAACACTTTCACTTTCTAACTATGATCAATGCAAAACTCTTTAAATCTAGTCTAATTAAATGAACGGCAAAGTCTGAGCAAAAATCAATCAAACAAATCAAAGGATGTCATTCTACACAGATATGTTTTAAGACTTATGATGCTCAAATGCATATAAAAGAAAGAGAAATATTTTTAGGGTATTATTCCACTTCCACCAAGGCAAATGGCAAAACAATAAATGAATTTAGTGATGTAGAATCGAGACCCAGTAAACTGTGTAAAAGAATACATGCGGTGAGTACCTCAAGTCTAGTTCTGGACTTTATCTGTAAAAAAATAATCAAGGAAACACATATGGTACAATGAAACAAGCAACATGGATTTCACTAATCAGCCAATGTTTGTTTGAACGTGATTTCATTGTATCATTTTCTCCAAAGTTCACCTGGTTTCTTTTCTCAACAAGAACAAAAGCAGTTTTGTGGTTTGGTTTAAGAAAAAAACCTCACCATATATAGCAAAGGAAAGGGTTAAAGGAAATAGCTACTGTGGCATCTATGGTATCAACGACCCCCACACTTCCTGAAGTCAGCTGTCCTGCAACAGCAAGTACAGTTGGAAGAAGAAGGGGAAAAAACAGTTCTAACCATCTCAAAAACGGGGCCAATCGCTTGCTTCCTGATCAACAGGCACGCACATACAAACCTATCACAGATGCAAATTAGGAGAGAATCTAGCAGTGTGGTTAGTTGGCCTGATGAAGAATCAAAACACCCACCAGTCATCATGTTCCCAGGAAGCTCAGTATTGGAAGCTTTGGCTTCCTGTGCAGTACAACCTCCTGATGTGGATTCACACATTACTAATACATTCCCTTCTAAAATGAACAACCCTCATTTTGTTTTTATGAAGTGCCATTCTATAAAAGGAGGCTGAACAGTATGAAATGAAGGATGCCTACACATTTTGCCTAGTAAATCTGTCACTCCACATATTTGTGCTGGAATACACTTGTTAAAGTATGACAGAATAGTCCTGGAAGAGGTTTTCAGAATTGGAAAATAATCAGCCAGTTCTAGCAATGGAAATGCCTTACGGTTCTAGCAATGAAAATGCCTTAAGGTGATAGCAATTTATCTCCCTAGCACTGGACCCACACACATCTTTTTTAACTGCAGCACGTGATTAGAAATAATTTTTAAAATCTTGAAAAAAATTGTATGTTGCCAAGATCAGGGAATGAGTTATGACATCATTCCTCATTCTATACACCATTCCTATTCTATTCCTATTCTATACACCAAATACAGACAATAAAGTGAGGAAACCTTAATGTTGAGGGTGGGGGAAAGCAAAAAGGACACTCTTCTTACAGCAACAATGAAGTTATTTACAACAGAGACACTCTTAATATGCCAACATCAACATTTAATGTTCTTATTTTATTTTTTCAGAAGAATCTCTCTCAGTTCTAATCTAGTCATAGACTGAACTTTGTCCGAGGAGTTGAGAAAGGGGAGCCAGACCTCAGTGCAGTATTAGAACCTATCAGCCAATCCTATAAATCACTTCTGTTCATAGCTAGAAAGTGAAACCCAAGATTAAAAACTTGAAAAATGTACATCAAATGTCAACCAAGATTTTAACCCCTCCTTTGTCTTTACTGTGCGCCACATTATAAAGAAACACAATCATATTGTGAAGCAAACTTCTTTACCTACAGTACTATTAACATTAAAGAAAAAATAATAATTCAGTGTCTCAGTACTTGTTTTCTTTTAGGTTGGATATCATTCAACAATAGCCAGTTTCACCCAAGGCCAGCCATACCACGGGGTGGCTCAGGGCGGATGCCCTGGGCCCCGCTCCTGGGGGGGGCCCTGCACTCAGGGTCCCCAATTCCCAGCCTGAAAGTGGCCGGGAGCTGGGGACCCTGACCGCGGGGGCCCCGGCTGACTCCGACTGACAGGCAGCGGAGGGGGCCAGCAGGCGTGAGGGAGAGGCCCCGTCTCTCCCATGCTCTGTGCCCACCCCCCACCCCCCAGGCTACCTCTCAGTCTCAGCCCAGGGAAATGAGGAAGAGAGGCAGAGGTCTCACCTCTCCCTCCCACGCGGCTGGTCCCCTTTGCGGTTTGGCGGTTTTGGCCAGGGGAAATGAGGGTGAGGCGGGGCCTCTGCCTCTCTCCCCCTCATTCCCCTGATCGAGACTGTGACAGGCAGTGAAGGGGGGTAGTGGAACATCCAGTGGCAGTGGGCAGTGCGGCCGCCCCGCCTGAAGCTCCAAGCCCAGCATGGAGCCCAGACCGGAGGTGGCGGCAGCAGTGGTGGCGGCAACGGCAGATCAAGTGAACCGATGGCCACTCAGGCTTGGGGATGGATGGAGGGGAGTGCCCTTCCGCCCATCCTCAAGCAGTGTGCCGCCCCCAGACCGGGTCAGGGAGCACCCCTAGGCCTGCTGGCTGCCAGCGGAAGGGGCCCCACATTTGTTCCCCACCCTGGGCCCCACTTATACTAAGGCCGGCTCTGGTTTCACCTGTAATTTCAGAGCTTCCATCTCAGCACTACACTCTCTCATGTTTTGATTATACACACTGGGAGTTTATTTTAAAAATAACTGCTTACATTATCATTTTTAAAATAATGGAAACCTTTCAACTAGTGTTAGGGTTCTGGCAAAGTTTGCTTTACTAAATCTGACCGCTGGATCAAAGTTGAGTTAATGTTCCTTTTTTATTAATATTAATAATAATAATAATAATAATAATAATAATCAAAACAGACTGGTTTTACTTCAGTTTTGCAGAGGCAAAATAAATAGAAATTTAAAATATTTTGCAAGCTATTAGGATTTCCTTAGGTACCTAGTTTTTTGTTTTTTTTAAAAATGACATCATTTTCACTCAAACACCCAAGGCCAGCTTCTTAAGGAGCCACGTGCGGATGCCACTCCATAGCAAAAATAAATCTGCCAGAGAGGTGTCAAATACCTGAAATAATTATGTTCTCATGTTATGGGCTTATATCCCATAGGTGCTACAGCAAAGTCCACCTACCTTTGGCACAAGGGAGACCGACCGAAAAAGGAACATTTAGAAACCCCATGTTAAAGCAAGAGAGAAAGAACTAATTATTTCTCTTAATTTTAGGATGTTAAGGCACATCAACCACTGCATTCTTGGGGGGGGGGATTGGGGGGGTTCAATTTCTTACTGTTTTATGGACTTTTTAATAAGCTTTTATTAGGGGTGGGACTATTGGCAAAAATCTCAGTTCTCAGTCTATCCGTTTTCATTTGTTCTCTTGGTATCGGATTTTTAACATTGCAATTTTTCCCACTGTCATTTTTAACACTGCGTTTTTCCCCATTAAAGTCAATGCGGAAAACCACAATATTAAAAATCCGATTAAAAAAAACAACATAAAAGATCCGATGCCACCAAGAAAGAACCAAGATATCAGATTCATCCGATATAGCCATCATCAGCTACTCTCAGTTCTCAACAACACCAAGAATCCCATCCCTTGCTTTTATATATGTTTTATATCTATTGTTTATATTTCATTTGTACGCTAACCTGAGCCTTTTTAGGGAAAGGCAGGATAACAAATTTAAATAAATAAATAAATAAAAATAGAAAATAAAGCAACATTACAAACTTTTCCCTTTTTGAGAATGATTTTATACATTTACTGCTGGAAGCTTAAACTAAAGTTTATGAACTTCCCTTGGGGAAAAAAAATAATTAGAAAGTCCATATATAGTTTGTCATTCATGTGTGTAAGAGAAAAGTCATGTTGATTAGCAGATGCTTTAAAAATATTTTTGGTAGACTGGAAAACATTTTGACCTCATTCTGTGTTTTTAAACGAGATGTGTCCACACATAGCCCAGCCCAGCCCAGCCCAGCCCAGCCCTCCCCCCAACCACACATCCAACTGTTCATGTGAAGGTGGAGTGTGGGGATGCACGCTCCCATGACTCACGCAGCAGACGCTCACGGCCACACACGGAGCACTGCTAAAAAAAAAAAAAAAAAGTCAGCCAACTGTATGGTGGCTGCCTCCATGACCAGGGTAGCGACTGTCTCTTATACACATCTAGATGTGTATAAGAGACAGGGCCATGGTGGCTGCCTCCATGACCAGGGTAGCTATGCTGGGGGCCGCACATTTGAAGTGCTTCCCATGCATGTCAGGTAAGCGGACACCCTGCAGTCATACCAATCAGCGACCACCCTACCTTCGCACCCAGCTCCAGATCTCTAGTCAAACAGACAGCCGTTAAGCAGCCAAAAGCCTTTGCCGGCCTTCGGCAGCTGTCTGCTACTGAAGGGAAGTCCTTATGGAAGCCAGAGGGTTGCGTATGGGGCAGTTAGCCCCAGGTGGAAACAGGCCCCAGTTCTGGCAGTTCCAGCAGCTCCTGCCACTGAAGTAGGCCCTTACTTCCGTAAGGCACAGAGGGGGTTAGGGATAGGACAGCTCCAGTCTCTGCAGATCCAGCAGCTCTTCCTCCCCTGCCACTGAAGGAGGCCCTTATGGAAGCCAGAGCGTTGGGGCAGCCCCAGGTGGAAACAGGTCCCAATCCCTGCAGTTCCTGGAAGGTCCTTCCCACATACAGTGTCAGAGACAGAGGTGTGGGCTGTTGTGCCTACAACTTAGGGCAGGATCAGGGCCTGAAACAAGTCTCAGAAGGATCGGAAGAAGTGTCATACTGGGTCAGACCAATGGTCCAATCGAGCCCAGCAGCACCTGTCTCCAACGGTAGCCAAGCTCAGTCACTTGGAGAGGTACCCAACAGATCACAATGGGGCAATCCATTCCCTGCTGTTCGCTCCCAGCTCCTGACAATAAGAGCTTGCATTCCCCAAACCTACCCAGCTAACAGCTGCTAATGGACCTATCCTCCAGAAACTTGTCCAATCCTTTTTTAAACCCAGCTATACTACTTGCCTTAACCCAGGGCTGGCCTTACCACGGAGCAGTTCGGGGCAACCACCCTGGGCCCCGCTCCTGAGGGGCCCCACGCTCAGGGCACTCAGCTCCCAGCCACTGTCTGACACGGAGTGAGGGAAATGCAGAGGCCCCACCTCTCCTGCACTCCCTGGCCCGTTGCAACTTCCGGTGGGCGGTTGGCTGAAAATTCAATTGTACCGCAGCAGCGCCCGGCACAACATGGGAGCCACCAAGTGGGCCCAGCGCAGGGCCCAGGCCAATGGCGAAGTGCTGTGCCCCCAAAAATGGCTGGGCTTGGGGATGGGCAGACGGGAGTGCCCCCTCTGCCCATCCCCACACCCAGGTAGCGCCCCGAGTTGGGGGGCGCCCCTAGGCCCGCCAGCAGCAAAGCCAGCAGCAGAAGGGGGCCCCACATTTCTACCCCGCCCTGGATCCCACAATCCCTAAGGCCAGCCCTGCCTTGACCGCATCCTCTTGCAAAAATTGTGTGTTGAGTGAAAAAAACACTCTTTATTTGGTTTTAAATCTGTTATTCCTTTATGAATAATGCCTAACATTCGGTTTGCTTTTTTGACATGAAGTTTTGTATATCTGCCTGTGGTGTATGTACAGCCGGTTCCTCAGTCTGTCCCTAGACTTGGCGGGACCTCCAACAGTGGACACGGCAGCCCGGGTTCCCTGTGGGGTGCATGTCATGTGGTCTGCTCCCCACATCTGCCAAAAGTGTGGCGGCTACGATTGCCAACACCAGGATGGGTGGGGGTGACTGGCCCAGCCCTAGCTCATGTAGCTGCATCCTATAAGTGTAATTGTGTAGAACAGTTAACACTGTCTATGTCTAACATCTTTTAAAACTATAGTCAAGAAAGGAAAGCCATGTTGCCAACTTTTGTGAACTTATCATAAGATTCGGAATACTGGGTATTTTTCCTGAACCTCTACCTCATACATGCAGCAGATTTGGAGCATTATGATACTCTCACTTCAGTCCCACTAATGTAAAAAAATCAAACTACACCTTTGGCAGAAGTACAAGAATACGGTGCAAATTCTCCAGATTAAATCACAGAGTAAAAATTCACATTTTGGCCTTATTCTAACAAGCAATTAAGTCTGTGTAATTAGGTTTTAAAATTGTGTTTTACTCCTGATGTAACAGAATGCTAAATAAAAATGTATTCCTAAAAACTTATGAGTACATACTCCCCTTCAGTTTCTATTCTGGAAAAAAACTGTTTGTGGGGACACTTATCAGTTTGAGGGTAGTGACTTCAGTTCAATGCATCTCAGCTAGGGGAGAAATTGATGCAGTACTACTTTAGTATGTGTGTGTATTTATTTATTTATATAATATATATATATATAAAAAAACCATAAGTTTTAAGTGTGTATATGTATATATGTGTGTGTATATATACACACATACACACACACTTCATCTGAAACACTACTGATTTGAAACATGACTTCAATTTAATTTATTTAAATAGTGCAAGCTTTGGTTTACCTCTGTTCATCAGAACATGGTCAAGTGTGAAGAAAACGACAGACAAGACCAGTTTTTGTTAAATTTCATGACTAAAGTCAATCAAAGATTTTAGTAGCCTGTTTACATGATTTTCATATGATCTAATTAAATCAGAGTAGTAAACATGTGCAATGTTGCATCATATAAATTCTAGTCTAATCAAAGCCTTTGTGAAAGAAGAAATGCTTCAGAGTTATTTGAAATTTTTGTATTACAACATATATATATATATATATATATGTTGTAATACAAAAATTTCAAATAACTCTGAAGCATTTCTTCTTTCACAAAGGCTTTGATTAGACTAGAATTTATATGATGCAACATTGCACATGTTTACTACTCTGATTTAATTAGATCATATGAAAATCATGTAAAGAGGCTACTAAAATCTTTGATTGACTTTAGTCATGAAATTTAACAAAAACTGGTCTTGTCTGTCGTTTTCTTCACACTTGACCATGTTCTGATGAACAGAGGTAAACCAAAGCTTGCACTATTTAAATAAATTAAATTGAAGTCATGTTTCAAATCAGTAGTGTTTCAGATGAAGTGTGTGTGTATGTGTGTATATATACACACACATATATACATATACACACTTAAAACTTATGGTTTTTTTATATATATATATATTATATAAATAAATAAATACACACACATACTAAAGTAGTACTGCATCAATTTCTCCCCTAGCTGAGATGCATTGAACTGAAGTCTCTACCCTCATACTGATAAATGTCCTCACAAACAGTTGTTTTTTTTCAGAATAGAAACTGAAGGAGAGTATGTACTCATACACACACACACACACAAAACCACACACACACACACACACACACACACACACACACAGAGAGTTCATCTGAAACACTACTGATTTGAAACAGGACTTCAATTTAATTTAATTTAATAGTGCGAGTACTTTCATACTTTGGTTTACCTCTGTTCATCAGAACATGGTCAAGTGTGAAGAAAACGACAGACAAGACCAGTTTTTGTTAAATTTCATGACTAAGATTTCAAAGATTTTAGTAGCCTGTTTACATGATTTTCATATGATCTAATTAAATCAGAGTAGTAAACATGTGCAATGTTGCATCATATACATTCTAGTCTAATCAAAGCCTTTGTGAAAGAAGAAATGCTTCAGAGTTATTTGAAATTTTTGTATTACAACATTTTTCAGTGGACATTCACTGTCTTGATTAGGCAACAGAAGTCTTGACACACCTGCAAACTGAAGGAGGCAGAGGACCCCACCTAACTATCCGCTCAAGACATTCACTCTGTCAAAGCCTGCCTGACAGGTTTTTTGTGCATTAATTAATCTGATGCTAATACCTTGAGACAGGGGTTGGTGTGTTGCTCTTGTTATTTTAAGATCTGCTGCTATACCAGTTTCCTATATTTCACCTTTCATGCACATATTTTTTATGAGAGTCTCCTAGTCTTCATTATTCTTTCCCACCCTGTGCCCTAGAGTTAGTGCTCCATCGTCCAACACATCCTCTGCGACTGTATTATAAAAATTGCATACATATTAGTCTTTTAACACTCCACCCCCTACAATCTGTAGCTAAGTGAAGCACGTGCACCTGCAATTTCTCAACCTCATTAATGTCCTGTTGTCCCTCCTGCTGTTTGCCTCTCCCTTGTCTCTCCCCTCCCTCCCTCTTAGATTGAAAGCTCCAGTCCTTGGGGGTAGGAACCTAACTATAATTACTGACTGTACAGTGCCAGGTATATCACTGGCACTATATAAATAATAATCTCTCAGAAGGAGGGGAGGAAGCAGACATTGGTTTAACAATAAGTAGGGCTACGAATGTGTTACGATAGTGACGAAAGTCACATTTTAAGTTACTTTTGCCCCCTTCCATGACTTTTGAGATCTTCCCATGACTTCCATCGATTTCCCCAAGTTTTTCAAGACTTCCCCCAAACCAAAGAGCAGAGCCGGCAAGAAGCTGGTGAGAAGCGCACGCTCAATGGCGCTAAGATCATCCACGGTGTCTCCCTGGAGTGCCAAACCTCTCCCTGACTGTGGAGACATGGCAGCACGGCAAGAAGCCGGCAACAACAGCACTCTGGGCACCACCAGGTAAAGCCACAGCCTCTCCCTGGAACTCCAAACCCCTCCTCAGTGTTGCTTTTGGAGGGCGGAGCTTTGGGCGTGGTCAAGTGGCAGCACGGCATGGTGTGGCGGCGGGATTGGAGGCAGAGAACATTAGAGTTGTCAGAGCTTCAAGAGGTGCCCAGGAGGAGACGGCAGCATTTCCTCTACCTTTATCCCGTTTGGGCTTAAGTCTAAACCTGGGGCTTTCAAAGGGGTTTACAATCCCTGGGTTTACAATCTAAGGGGTGGGGGGGATGTTTCCTTTCTGTGCTTGGGGGGCGGGGGGGATTACAATCTATGCTAGGGGGATTACAATCTAACGGGGAGCATTACAATATTTGTACGATACTGAATAAAAAATTACCCACGAGTTTTCCGTGACTTTTTCTCATTCCTGCCATGACCAACTCATGATTTTTAAAGAAAATTTCCATGACACATTTGTATCCCTAGTCATAAGCACTTAAGACTGAACCAGAAATAATGTTCTATGCAACCCTTAAAACTCACCGGTTTAGGGTAGCCATACCTCCCCTTTAAAAGAGGGTGCTTATGAAAATACATGTTGCAGGGCTACATCGGTTCCAGTGCAGCTCTACACCATGTATTTTTCATAAGCATCCTCTTTTAAAGGGGAGGTATAGCCACCCGACACACCTTGTACCTTATATATCATCTCTTCAGGTGTAACTACTTTTTAAGCATTAGAGCAGTGAACTACTGGAATAAGCTTCCAGGAGCAGTTGTGGGAGCAAAAAATCTGAATAGCTTCAAAACGGAGTTGGATAAATTTATGGCATATCTCGTGTGAGGAGTTTTTATTATTTGATGTTGCAGGACAAGGTGTTTTGTTTTTTTACCTCAGCAATACATGTTGGATTCCCCCCCCACAATAGCATCAAAGTAATCTGCAGCTGGAGGTGGGACTATCAGGAAGCCTGGGTGTTATAATTGTATATCAGATGCCTTGCTGGTGGGGCCTGCACACATGCTCAGGGTCTAACCGATTACCATATTTGGGATCAGGAAGAAATTTTCCCTCTGGGCAGATGACTGAGGATTTTTCACCTTCCCCTATAGCATGTGTGTGGCTCGTCCGTTTGAGACACCTCGATCCTCTTTTTCAAAAGAGATTTCCTGTCGTTGAAGGCATCGGTGCGCTCTGGTTGGTCCCAGTCTCTACTTGTAGCTATTGGTGGGATTTCTCTGTGCGGATGGTTGGGATGTGGCAGGTTCTGCAGTGGTGCAGGGGGCTGGACTAGATGTCCCTTGAGCTCCCTTCCAGCCTTGTGACTCTATTCCGTCCTTTGACAGTGCTAGCAAAATAAGGGCCGCTCGGCCCTTCTGTAACACCAACAATATACAATATTCCATATTGACAGTTTTTAATGCATCTTAGCAAGAGTTATAAATAATGCAGAGCATGAAATTTCAGCTTGAAATCCAGGAGCAAAAAAATAATAATAATAATTCAGTTGCCAGACCTTATCCCGATATTAAACCGTTCTTACTCCACTACACCCCCTGAACCAGCCAACCACCTCAGTTTTCTGGGCACCAATGATTCCTAGGCGCCTGCAAATTTCATGTCCTGAATAATGTGTAGTATTTATTAAATGTTAATATTTGATGTTCCTTATTAAATTACTACTAAATTATTTACATAATTCTTGATTAGATTTAGTTTTCACCAAAACATATAGAAACAGTATAAAGACAAACTTTTTTTTTAAAAAACCAATATTAAAATATAAAATAGTTTGTTACTTAACATTCTCTCTTATCCTCTAAGCTAAAAAGGCAAAAGTGCCCAAAGAATAAAATACAACAGGTGAATTTTTAGAAAGCAACCAAATACATTTCTCTTTGTTAGTCCAATACAATAAATCAGAAATTAATAAATCGTTGTTCACGTATTGCTATGTAGAAGGAACAAGCAAGAACATAGTGTTGTGAATCCACTATTTCATTTATCCCACAGGGACATAATCTTCCTTTATAAGAGTTTTTCCTCCATCTCCCTTCAAGATCTGCAGTATAAATCTGATTAAAACATAACCTAGTGATTGCTTTTCGCTGTTTACAATGAGTAAAAACAATTAAGTCTCCAAAACAAAAGAACATTTTATAAAATGCAAACAAAAACAGAAGAGGCAACCACTCCCAAATCAGTTTGTATATTCTCATCTCTGTATCTACAAAAAAACCAACACTACTTGCAGATAAGGATGTATCACATCACCACAATCAAAGGTGTACTATAGCCCATGCCTAGAATGATTAGTCTTAATATACAATAATTAGGTGTAGTTTAAAAGTTTAGGAGAACTTTGAACTCTAAAATGCACATTTCTGGAAACTAGGGGTGGGAATATCGGTATCGGATAAAACCGATACACCCGATAATCAGGTATATCGGATTAATCCGATAATCACAGGTATCGACATACCAGATTTTTGACATTGGTCTTTTTAGCGGTTTTTTTACATCACGGCCACTGAAGTAAATGGCCGCAATGTAAAAAAACTGGTAAAGTGGCCAATGTTAAAAATCCGGTATGCCAATATCAGTAAATCCGATACCGGAGAGATCCGATACCAATAAATTCAGTATCCGGTATTCTCCCTGGTGTCCCATCCCTACTGGAAACCTATTAGGCCAATAGGTTTTAATTCTGAACCAATAGTTTATTGCTTTTAACTGAGCTCATGTTGCCACATTTAACAGTTTCAGCTCTCATAGGAGTAGATCACTGTAACCCAAGGAGTGTTCTTTAAAACTGATACAGTAACTTCTCAATAACTTATTTAAATTAATTTAAATTAAATTAAGAGGGGTCTAAGTATCACAACTCTGCTCCATACACGAGTATGGGTTCAGTCTTAGCTCTAAAGGTCTTCAGTACAGCAGAAACTGCCCTTCTACCTGTTTTATTATAAAATGTCAATATGGCACCACTCATCTGCATAGCTTTTGCCACCATATTTTTTTTTTTTTAAAAAAAACATAACTCACTGTCTGATCCTTAAAACACTTCACAGATGTCAGCCTTCTTCATTTTAACAGGATAAGGGTCTAAGTTTGCAACAAGAGCATCAAATTACATCTCATGAGTTTCAAATCTGAGTGTTAACAGAAATGCCATATTCTGTCAAGAAATATTTTCATTGTCAATTTTTGGGAGAAAAATATAAAACCATGATCCAATTACACAACATAATGAAAGGAAAAGGACTGAAGGAAAAGCAGTAGTTTTTCTTCATGAGAAAACCAGGACAGAAAAGAGATCATACTGCACAATTAAATGTGAGTGCACAGCTAATTATACACATTAAGATCTATTTTTTCAAGCTCCACCTACATTTTCTAAGTGTTCAAATGTATTATATCACTCAATATCCTCTCTGTGTAGATTAGAATGAAGAGAAGAGCAAACTTAATTGGGATCCTTTTCTTCTCCTACAAAACAGGAACAAAAGTTATAGTCTAGAAGAAGCCCAGAGAGCAGTCTTCCCAAATCCTGCTGGAGTTCCTCTTAAAGAACTCCATCTGTTGCCAAAAGCCAATGAATCAATACAATGTAATTAGACTTGGAATGCCTACATTTAATCCAGCAGAACTCTGTAATTTTATTCTTCCTCTGTTCAAAATTATATAAAATGTTTTCCATCGTTTAAATTTTCATTGTTAAAGTTAAAAAATAGGGCATCTAAAAATCAAACCAAAAGAATTTCTCAATCTATTTGGAGCTTTCCCCATATAGCGCTATATAAATGTTTGTTAATAATAATAATAGTTATTAAATATGAACAAACATCAGAACCTATAATTCTTGATTTCCTACTAGTTCAGGAATTTGATAGCCTAATATTCAGACATATCAATCATTCAGATCCATCACTGACTTCAGCAGGAGTCATGGTATCAGCACCTCTGAAAATAGACAGAAGCCAATGAGAACATTTAAAATAATGAAGATAACCCTAAACCCAATATTAATATTGGCAGGAAATATCAAACTCAGGCCTTATTAAGATCCTATCAAACATGAATATAAGCAAATGAAATAAACGAAAGATAAGCACAGATTCAATTAAGGTATCCCCACAAGCTACAGGACAAAACTACCAAATGTCAAGATCAAGTTATTCTTATTTAAATAGGACCAGACTTGCTGTTGAAATATATAATGCCATTTAAACTCACATTTTAATGTATATAATGGATTCAAGCATGTATTCAAGTATATAATACCATTTAAATTCAAATTTTAAAATTCAACAAAACATCCTGAGGAATTAACACTATTAAAATATTTAATATCTCCAATTTAGTTTCAGAAAGTAACGGATCTCTCAATTATAAGTACTTTCTCTTTTATTTCTCTCTCCAAATGAGAGAATCTACTCAGTTTGTGATAGATTTCAGTGGAGCTATGCTTGCTATACACTAATAGAGCAAAAATTGGCTCATTATATTTAAAAAGATTAGAGAGGCAAGATTTGCCCCATGGACAAATATTTATATGGAAATATAAAATAGTTCAAGCGTTTTTGTGTATTTCCATTCAGTTTAGCTCCACTTTAGCTTCAGTATGCAAATACACTCTTAGACACTTTGGCCAGGTTCACACACGTACAACAAAAATCAGCTTAACAACTTGAAAGCCAGTTTCACACATTACCCAGGAGGCAGGGAAACATCCGTCAGGGCAATCACAGCTCTGTTCTCACAGGAATTAGTGCGCGTGGGAACATGCTATTCCACTTTTTTATCCCACAAGAATACCCATCCTTGTAAATGCTACATTTGGGACCCGGTCACGTGCAAGAGTTCTCGTGGGATAAAAGTAGAACAGCATGTTCCCTTGTGCGCTAATTGTCACAAGAATAGTGCTGCGATTGCTCTGACAGATATCTCCCCCTGCCAACCTCCCTGGGTAATGTGTGAAATTGGCTAACTCTTTTGTACCTTGGTATCATTACACATAAGTAATGGTATTCAGGAATAGGAGGTCAAGTATGTACTCCAGTAAAATCAGAAGCAGATAATCCCCTTCTCTTTCTAAACCAAAGTACCTCACAACATGAAGTCTTTCCATATTTGACTGGCAAACATGGTATACAAATCATTCCGAGGCTACAGCACAAAGTCTTTCTCCTGCTGAGAACTCTATGGAATTAATTCCAAAATTAGAGATGTGATGGTCTGAAGGGAAAAAATGAAGCTTTCAGGGAAAAAACATTTTCCCCGTTTTTTCTCTCATATTGAAAAATCAGAAATTTTGGAGAAAATTGAAAAGAATATTTCTCAAAATATTTCCTCACAATGGCAAGTAATTTATAAAAATATTTAAAATATTGTTTTGCTGTCTTTCAGTTTTTTATAATGCTTTCTAATTAATACAATATTCAAACAAAGGTCATTATTTAAGACTGACAGGAGTAGGAACTTAGGCAATTCGTATACAACACAGTCATATCTAGCAATGTAGCTGAAGTTTTCCAAGTTTTGCTAAGCTTCCAAAGTTATATAGGTAAGTTATATTAATCCTGATCACAGTATGGTTAATTCTGATGGCAGTTATTACATGTATGTACACAATCTACTAAAAACAAAGTTTGTTGGCACTGTAAATATTTTGCATATGCACTATTAATTTTCCAACTGCATCTCTGCAAGTATGAGTTTGGCTCTGCATGATACTTAGGGAATCAAGTAAAATGATAACACTCTTATATTCTATTTCTGAGTCTAAAAAATATAACAAAATGTGGTTTTGAATTGATAGTTATTAAAAACAAGATACTTCAATTTTTCCAAACATTTCCATTTCCCCTCCGCCCCCCCCCAAAAAAAACCCAACTTTTTTTCCATGCTGTCAAAATTTCTATAAATGTTTACATCTCTACCAGGAATGCTTTGTATTGTGCGGACTTTAATGGCATGGCCACTGGGGGCAGATAGTGGTAGTATTAAATCGGTTTAGGAGTGCAGTGTGAATGATACCAAAGTAGCTTACTAATACCGGAAATGTTGCTTTGACTTTGATAAATTGGCTTAGTTTAGCACGTACCTTTACAGTTAGTGTTGTCTCTTAGTTGGTAATCACTGAATCAACTGGAAAGGAGAGTGGAGGGGAAAGCCTCAATAGGTTATTTTATTTTATTTATTTCAACATATTTTAGCCTGCTCCCTCCTGCTCACATGGCAGCTCACATTCAAAGTTCAAAAATACAATATAAACAATTCAGAACTAATATAAAATACCTACAATTCAGTAAAATTCATTAAAAAGCAGACCCAAACCCCCTCCCCAAAAAAACCTCCCACCCTCTCTGTCTCCCTCCCCAAAGGTCTGGCAGAACAGCCATGTCTTACACGGTCTCCAGAAAGAGGGGAGGTCTAAGGCTAGGCGGGCCTCCATCGGGAGGGAATTCCACAGCCCAGGTGCGGCCACCGAGAACGCCCTCCCACCTGGGAGAACGCCATCATTGCCACCTGGGAAACCCAGGGGACTTCGAGTCGGGTGCCCCTGGGCCCAGGCCGTTTAGGGCTTTATAGGTCAACGCTAACACCTTGAATCAGGCCCAGAAGACAATAGGCAGCCAGTGCAGAGAGCAGAGCACTGGTGTCATGTGCTCACGAAGCATGCACTCTGAATTAACAGGTTCTTGAAAGCCTTTTCTGCTAAAAAGGAATAGAGATTCCCTTAATAACTATAGGGAATGCCTCTCAAGACAACCCAGCAGAATGATTTCACAGATACAGATGGGTGTACAAAACATGCTTTTTAAAATACTGTCTCAGGCTGACTGCTCTGGAGATTGAAGTCCCCTCTCTATTGGATTTATAATCTGCCCAATAAAAAAAAAAAAAAAAGCTCTGGGCAGTGTAGCAATTTAAACCACCACCACCCACAACAACAAATGTACACATATAAACTCTCTCCCCTCCCCCCTATACCCTTACAAAACACAGTACAACATATCAAATGTAAATTTAAACACCTCTAGCTGGTATTACTAAAATAATAAATAAAAACCCCAACCCTTCATATCACAACCACTCCAACTCCCCAGCCCCTATGCTCATACCCCCCCCATCACCTAGGGTCATGGCATACCCACCCATCCTTCCCCAGGCCTACCAGACCCCCATGCTCATACTACCTCTCACAGGGGGCTGTGGCATACCCACCCAACCCCCTATGCCCATAACTCTCCTCTTACTGGGAGTTCCTGGCATTCCCACCCATCCACATCTCCAACCCCCAAATCCTGCTTCCCATCCCCCATAGCCACACTAAAGATACAAATTAAAACAATCTTAAGGCTACTCTTCATGTCCCACTGCAGCCTCTGAAGTCAGCCAGGAGTGCCCTCTTGCAGATACTCATTAAGGGTACAGAGAGAGGTGTTTCTTGGGTGGCTAATTCCACAATTATGGAACTCCCTTCGCTTGGAGGTCTGCTTAAGCCAGAGCCTGCTCATCTTCCCGAAGCAATGTAAGACCACCTTGTTTGGTCAGACATTTGGCAGGCAGGGGAGGAGATGGGAAGTTGTGGGTTAGAGGATTTTACTTGTCCTTACTTGGTTTTGAGTATTTTAGTGTTTGTTTTTATTTTGTGTATTCAAACATGTTTTTATGTATTTTAACATGCCCTGAGCCTTAAAGGGAAGGGTTAGGTAAGAATGGGAATACATAAATCAATAGACCTAGTCCCCAGCCACAAATGGCCACACAGGCAGCAGTCTTTGGGGTCAGCCTTCAGCAGTCACTGCAGGCAGCTGCTTGCAAAGAGCAGCAAGAGTCAAAACAGAAGGGTGTGGTTCTCATGCCACCACCATCTGCTGTTTCCCAGGACCAAGGAAAGCATGTGGGGATAGGAAAATGCAGGGTGATTGTCTCCTACCACCATGCTCTCCTCACTAGTTCCTGTCTCCATGTTGCACCAGCTACACAATGGGCCTTGACCCGCATGGTGGGCCTGAATGACCATTTGGGGCACGTGAGTAGGCAACACGTAGCTAGCGATTTAGGGTTTCAAATATATGACCAACAACATTACTGCTTCCATGCTGTGCTATGTGCAGGTTTCCAACTTAACACACACCCCTAGCATGACATGTTAAAACATCCATGGATGTGCCCAACGGAAACTGGACTGAGACCAATCCAATAACTTATTCTACACAGTGATTTGGTGATTTTTTTTAAAATGTGTGTTCATTCAAAAATGGGGTCCAGCTCTTACTAAACAGTTAAGTTTGTCAATCAAATTTCAAACAGATCATATAGGATAAAAACCTAGAACCTTACGTTTTCATATTGTACTTGTCCAAAACGTTTAAGAAACGTTACAAAATTTCATATTTTTATTTTTATTTAAGTCAATTTCTTGACTCCTGCCAACAGCAGCTCGGGGTGGCTCACAACATGTTAAAATCATAAAACTATATAGAAATATAAACAAAAGTCAATAAATAATCAAAGTACAAAAACTACATAAAACAGCAATAAAAACCCTAAGGCAAAGCCAAAAACACCCCCTCCCGAACGCTCCACCCATCCCCCTTGCCAAAAGCCTGGCAGAACAGCCAGGTCTTACACTGTCTTTGGAAGGAGGGAGTTCCACAGTCTCAGTGCCCCCACCAAAAACGCCCTCCTCATCGTCACCACTCGAGAAACTCAAGGGACCTCGAGGAAGACAGTCCCGGCCCACTTCAGGGGTCAATCCAGGACCCTGGGGGTGATGCTATCCCGCAGATAAGTGGGGTCCAGGCAGTATAGGGCTTTATAGGTCAAAACCATATGAAACTATTTTAATATTCATTCAGACCAGGCTACAGATTATAGCTCAAAACGACCACACACTGAGCCCAATGTAAAATATTATAACTCACAACTAGGGAAAAAGCAGCTCATTACTGAAATAAGCTCCTCCTGTGTAAACTAAGATTCAAGGTAGGCAGAAGCTTCCAGAGACCACCCACACTAGTCTATTCTGACTTGCAGATACACAGAAATTTATTCCGTCCCAGGTGGTTAGCTACTGACAGTATCCTGTGGGTAGGACTCAGGCCCTACCTACACCCATTAATACTATAATTACTAGGTTGGTTTGATCTTGTCAACAATAACTTGGGATGTATCTTTGATCCCAGCTGTAAGCTTTGATCCCAGCTGTAAGCAGTAAGCTGTGTCTTACTGACAGCTACTCTATGCCTAAAAAAAGAAATTAGGACTATAAATGGCATAACCACCAAGATTTTCCAACATACATTTCTCAAGTAACGTTACATTTGATGCTGTATTGTATTTTTTTATTTATTGGAAGCCTCGCCAAGTCCTCCTTGGAGAAGGGTGGCATATCAATGGAATGTAATAGCAGTTTCTCAGTCTCTCCTCAGTTGTAGAGTACTAGTACTTGCTCATCCAAAGGGGCAGTCCAGTCCCCTTAGTTACTTCAAGGAAATTCAGCAAGTCAAACATAGATAGATTTACACAATTTCAGTTAAAAGGTTGCCACTGGAAGATAACATTACCACAGGGAACTGCATGCTAGTTGCAGAGTATTAATTACCAAAATAAACAAAAGCTCACACCTCACATGTAGTATTTCATTTTCCTAACTAACTACATGGTGTTACCAAATTGCCTTGTTCCAGCTGCTAGCACATAGTAAAATATATACAATTAATGGTCACATATTCAAACAATCAGGAGCAAATACAGAAGGAAGAAAGGAAACTTCAATTTGTTCATTTCCAGTGCCTTGTGTTTTGCTGTTGTCACCTAATCATCAACATGATCATGACAAAACAACACCCCTCCTTCCCCCACAACATCCTACCCCATGAAAACCTCATATATTACCTGCCTAGAGAGGAACACAAAAAGGCAAGGTTAGTTCACGCAAAATCAAATTGAGACACTAGGAAAATTACATTTTTGAGAGCAGTATTGTATAAACGACCTCTAAATAATATACAAGGCATCTCCACTTTTCAGAAAGAGTGAGCCAAGTAAGGCGATCCAATCTTCCAACTATTTAGCACTAGTCTAGCCCTTTGAGCTGGCTCAAGTCCCATTTGCTTTTGCCAACGACTACCACCGGCACTAAACCGCTTGAGAATCATGCTCTGCATCTCCAGTTTCACTGGAGCTTTGTCTTTCAGTGGGACAAGAATTTGGCCCAGTGTCCTATCGGAAAAGCCTTCCTGTCTAATTCAAAGTTTTCTTCCTGCTCTTGTTTCAAGTGAATTTCCAAGGCACAGGTTGAATTCCAACAGATTAATTAGTCTTGAACTAAACACAACAATAGATGGGGGATATAGAAAAGCCTATTACCAACTGAGTTAACTCACACCTTTTTAAGGAAAATGTATTATAAACATTTGACAATGTGAACTTTACTAATGATTCTCCTCCAAGTCTTTCTGCAGTGGTTCTGTATGGAACGTACACTAGAGTGCAGTCACAGCAGCCAGTCTACCTTCTGTGGATTACAGTACCCAACATCCAAATGAAGGTTTCAATTATTTAATTTTTTTTAAAATGCCCTTTTAAGTTAAACTTCCTGGACTGCACATTGCAGTCTGTTAAAACATAGTTTTTACAACTGTACTAGGTGAAAAATCTATTGCCCACTGCTTCATTCTCTTAGCAGCTACTGTAAGTCCAATAAATCAGACAGCTCATCCTCCTTTACTCACTGCTGATGCTGTCTTCATTTTGGTGACTACAGGGAGGAGGGGTTTTCCTAGGAAAAAGCTGAATAAAGCTTCCTGTTCATGTAAAGCAGGAAACGTGCTCCAGCACTGGCCTTATAGCACTGGCTTTACAAACAGTGGAAAATACTTACTGAACAAAACAGAGAGAGATGACGTGTAAAATTGATTGTGTTAGCAAGTCTACATCATATCAAAAATCAGAAAGCCAAACTTCACCAAAGCTATCAAGCTCACTCAATAAAGTGTCCAAAATGATCATTTAAAAAGACGAATATAATGCATTTCCTGCAAGTTTTGGTATACATTTTAAAACAGAGATTAAGGATAGTACTACAGTAATTAGGAAGCAGACTGTTCACATCATTGTCAGTTTCTTTTGCCGTGGTAGATGGTGTACTAGACCCAAAATGGTACCTTCCCATGGGAGACAAATAATCCATACCCCACCCAAGAAGACTTTTTTAAAAAATAAAATCCACAAGTTTCCTTTTTATCACTGCAGAAGAGGCAAACAGCTGCAGCCTCCTACACTTGAATCACTGGGACAAACAGAGAAGGCATCTCAGAGGAGTCTTTTCCAGAGACTCCTCACCTGTACAAAAATGCCTTCCCAGAAAGTAGTGCTGGTGCAGAGCATAGCCAAAGCTGTGAGAACATGCTTGAACCTTTTCACTGGGGACGTGTTCACATGAAACTCAGATTACCAAGATGTAAACCACACCCTAGTACTTCTCCCGCTAGTTAAATTACCTAGGGGTAAAGTCCATTTGTGTGGTCACTCCTACATAGGTGTTAATCAACCCGTTCCATTTTCTCAGATAGGAGCCACTCCACAAACATTTTAGTTTGGGGTACTCTACCCCTGGATAAAAAGCTACATTTACTTACAGCAGTCACTGTAAGTTAAAACCACAACTGCTCTCCGTTATAAACAGGGGACTGCTGAAGCCCCGATATTGAGGAAACTGCTTGAACTACAGTTCTGAAATTTTATCCATGGCTTATATTTGCGGGAACCATCATACATGCAAAGTCTGAAGAAGATCCATCCAGAAAATAAGAAGTTCTAACTGCTGGAAAGTTAATTGATTGTGGTCAAAATGCAGTGTGTCCTGACTATTTTGAACCATGACTATCCTCTCCCCCCTGATGAGTTGAGCTCCGAGACATCACAGTCTTGTAGTCGGAGATCTACATCAAGTGCTGCTGGAGTCAGAGTCTTTGGTGCAGCCAAAATGGAGTTATTAACCATTTTAAAAATCGGTTCTGCTGGCTTGCACATGTGCAGCACAATAGTGCCCATGCTTCTGGGCACAGGGGCAAACCTGGCGGTAAGCATGAGCAGTGTGTATGATGAGAAGGGGGGGAGGGGGGAAAGAGAGAGGGACTTTACTCAAACTGTCTTAACTCTGTCCTTTACGTGTATAGAAATTGTATACATTTTATAAAATGAACAGATGACAATGTAGCATAGACAACTTTATACAATCAAATGTATACAATGCAATTCTGATCTAAAGGAAAGAGTTAAGGCAATTTGAGTAAACGTTTGTAGGTGACTTATGATAATAAATAAGTGACCTGTATATAAACAATGTGATAGTTTAGTTAGTGGTAAATAGTAATAAGAGTATGTATATATGGTAATAAATTAAGTACATATCTTTCCTTAACATTGATGGTAAATTATGGAATATAGATAGAAAATCTGGAAATAATTTCCATGCTTTTTGGCATTTTTGTTGTAACGTATATTGTTTTAAAAAAATTAATTGTAATTGTAATTCTTGTTCATGTTTTTTGGAATGTAAGTAACCTATGGTCTCTAGAAATGCATTTGTCAGGAAGATATTGTCAATTCCTGCCACTACACGTCTATGACCTGTTGGCGCTCCAGAGCATACCTTTCAGCCTCTGAAATGAGGGACAATGACTCTCAGAATGCAGGGCAGAATATGCATTTTTTTATATATAAACTCAGAGTACTCCACTGCTTAACTATGAAGCTGGGCTGAGGAGGAAAAAAGCAATCTTATAAAGGACTCTCATATCCATACAATAAACTCTCTCTTAAAACCTTGTCCTGCCAGTGTTTATATCCAAGCTCTATCAAAGTACTTCCTTCAGTTACTTGGCCTCCATATCCCCATGCCAAGTGAGCATTACAGTTTACGCTGTTCTCCTTCCGACAGTAAAACTTTTTCCCCACTCCAGCCATCTCTCCTCTTGTGCAGATTCTCTGTGACTGATGGGATATTGCAGGTATTAGGCAACAGCAGCATAACAGACAGGCTGGTGGAAAGTTTGTTATTGCTTTTAAAGGAAACATAAGGAAATCAGAATATCAGTCCCTTACAAGTTCCAGGTTTGAAGCTTTGACCTGGTGATTTTTTCCAAGAGAAATGATTAGAAATCACAGTGATGCTTCCAGAGTTTTATGTTTTAATTCCAAAGACTCCAAGAGAAGGAGTAATAAGGAACCATTAAGGGGCCATTAGGGAGAAAAAAAAGAGAGTCTTTTAAGCTTGTGTGGGAAAACTTGTTTGGCTGCTTTGGCTTTCTCAAGCTGGAGAATTCAATCCCTTATTCCATTGGTTTGTGATTAGTGGATAAAGCTTTCATGTCAAAGTCACACTGAAAAATTGGGCCTTCCAAGAAAGTTGCATTACAGAAGTAGGTTTTAAAGAATGGAACATAGTTTTTTTCCTAAAGGGTGCATGAAAAGACAAAGGGGGGGGGGGCGGAACAGTTTAACACATTTTCAGCTTCTAATGCTACTATCAATGCACACAAGTACATGATATCACAGTTAGCTGCTCAGTAGCTACAATGAGCTGTGGGTCCCAGACAGTTGTGGCAGAATACATTGTACAGCCAGACAAACAATAAACCTATATGAGTGGATAATGACTAATTTGCAGGCTTTGAAGACAAAGTTTTGTTAAATTTATGTTCCCTATTTTCCCTTCCTCTGAACAAAACACACACTGTTTTGTTTGGTACACTGTTTGTACACCAGGGACCATTTTTTAAAGTGACCACTGTAAGAAAAATAGAGGACACTGTGGAATTAACCAAGAGGACAGACTTATACAGGCTGAAGACTAGACAAAAACCACCCCCACCCTAATAAGTTTAGGGAAGACTGCCTACGGCGTTTTGTTGTGGCTAACATCATAATCCACATTAGAAAATGCAGGGGGCTGGTGGTGTTTTAAACTGAGCAACAGTAGCACACTCTCAGTTCTTGGAACTAAGCCAAAAAAAAAAAAAAAAGTGAGCAGTTACATTAGCTACCCTTGTGGCTGCCTGACAAACACTGACAATTTTATAAAGTAAAACTCTCCCAAAGGAGAGTCACCTGGTTTCTCAAGGATGAAAGGAAGTAACCCTATCTTTGGGACTCTTAACAGCTACATATATGCTCCTTCCCCAAGTAGAGAAAGAGCCTTTCTGAGAAATTATCTGCAATGTGAAAATTAATGCAGTGACAATCTGAAGAGCACGATGAATAAAGCCCCCTTCCCTTATTGTGAAAGCTCTTAACCACAAGTAACTGATAACTGTCTATAATGCGGGGGGAGAGAGGGCACAGGAGTGGGGCCTGGGCAGGGACTCTATAGGGCTTCTGAAAATCTAGGGGGCACATGCCTCCTGTGCCCACCATGGAGTTGCCGATGTTCTTAATTCACATAAAAAAAACCAACAAAAAAAACCACACTTCAACCACCAACTGCAGTACCAACAAGTATTTGCCTTTCAGCAACCGGTACAGAGAACTACCATTGCCTAGTGGATAAGGTGTTGGACTTGAACCTGGAAGACCAAAAAGCAAACCTCATCTTAGCCATGAACTCACTGGGTAGCCTTTGACAAGCCGCTGGCCCTTTTCACAGAAGACGCTCTCCACCCACCATGTACCCACTATACATGTTGCAGGGCTGCAGTGTTGCCCTATGGGTGCCCTGTAACATATATAGTGGGTGCGTGGTGGGTGAAAAGTGTCGTGTGTGAAAAGGGCCACTATCTTTCATCCCTGGTTCCCATCAGTAAAATGGGGATAATCGTGACCTATTTCACAGAGATGCAATAGGAAATTGGGTAAGGATCGCAAAGCACTTTGATCATTAAATGATCAAAGCATTGCTGAATAAGTCTGTCTGAAACAAAAAGATTGCAAACTTTTGCACTAGAGATAAACTACAATGATTCTGTTAGCTAAACAACACTTTGAACAACAAACTGGGTATGAGTGCAATATTGCAAAAAACAGAAAGCCAATGTAGTTTAATGCCTAGAACTCCCTCTCCACACAGCACAAGACAGACAAGGCCTAAATAAATTGATCGGTTCTGATGTGTACAGTCTATAGTTCAATGCACCACAGAGACTATACCAAATTTAAAGTCAAAGAATAATATTAGGATTGGCTGAAAGAAAGGGCTTATGATGAAAGATTTTTAAAATTAGATCTGCATATAATTTCATCAAATGCCAGGCTGCATGGCAGGAGGGGCGGGATATAAATTTATTAAATAAAATAAATAAATAAATAAATAAATAAATGATCGCCAAGGGAAAATATGATTACACCCTTCAGATGCGTGGGAAGGATGGTGCACCTCTGCAGCTACTCCAGTGTAAACCCTCGCGACATATGTACAGGAGCAATATAAAATTAAGACATAATTTGAAACCAAGATAAACTATACTGTTTCAAGACCCATTTTATATCAGTGGAGTGCAGTGGATCTATATTGGAGATATGCACTGGTACAAACATTTCCAGTATAAACTGGTTCCCACCCTCCACACATGCACACACACTTAACTTGTTTTGGATTTATATTAAAAGGTAGATGTACTGATGCAGTTACCTTTAAATACCATAAAGAAGGATTTACAAGTACTATAATGAATTTATGCAAAGCAACACCCATTCAGTATCACAAAAGATAACTTAGCAAGGATATCTAGCACAGAAGACAGCTTCATGATGAAAATATACCTGTAGAGCTCTCAACACAGTTCTTCAGAAGGGAGTACTTTTAAAGTGTTAACAAAAACAAACAAAAAAATCTGATAGTGAGAAAACATCTGTGGTGGAACTTAAGTAGAATTTCCTTTAAAACAAACCGCTTTTCCCCACCCAAGTCAATTGAATGCAATACATTTTTGCATGGGACAACTCTTTATCTTCCCTATTCCAAATTTCTTATTAAACTACTGCCCTAAAACCCCTAGTAAGTGTAATGAGTCTGTTAATTGGCAGTTAACACATTTGCTTTTCATGCTGCATACCACAGCTTTGTAGTTCAAATTCAGCCTTTGGCCTTAAATTAAAAGTGTACTCTCTGGGGCTTTGCAGGGTTTCCCAACAACCTACCTTCACCACTAGATATTTTTCCCCCCATTTAGGATTGATTTGAACCATTAAGCTGTGATAGGCTGGATGTAAGGCAAGTGTGTTAACTGCCACTTAACAGACTCAAGACTTTATCAGGGTTTGCAGGGTAGAGAGCAGATTCTGCTTTTCAATTGTTTCATGGGAAAGCGGTCCATTGTTTTCAGATCTGCTTAAGATGAAGTTCTGGTAAGTCAAACTGTTTTTAATATAACCCACTAACTTCAGTTTAAGCTTACCTCACTAAGTACACCAGGTAAGATTCTGAAGTACTCTCTCTACGGCAAATGAAAACTGCAGCGAATACATGAGTTCTAGGAGAATCCCAGAAGGGTGCGCTTTACTCTTCCCATCTAACACACAGAGAATTCAATGGAAACTTTGTCAGCAGCTTGTCTTCAGACCTATCTGAAATCAGTATAATCTAGGGAAAGTGATCTGTAAATTCACCTGAAACATGATTAGGCAACTTTCAGATCCTCATACTAAACAGATTTGGTGACAAAAAGCAGCACTGCAGAAGTTACCTAACCTTTGAGGATTTAAAGTCCATAGAAAAATCCAGATTTCTAGGTGGGGCTTCAGATATGAACACAAGTACAAAAGCACGACAACTATTCTGAATAAGACATCTGCAGAGATGCAAGCTGGAGAAAAATGATAAAATACATTGAGAACTAAGGAGTATATAGAGATTCTAAAATGTTATCATAGGCATACACAACATGGACAGCCAATAAATGGACAGAAGTGAACTGAATCAAAACCAAGTATCAACCAGGCCAGAAATTCTTCTATGGTTAATGCACTTAATTGTAGTTTCAAATGGAGTGCAAGAAATGCAGACAAAAACTCTCTGTAACTCCTGACCTCACCATCCCTATCTTTCACAGAAGCCTCAAATAATAAGACAGCTAGTGGCAACACATACATACTATAGCAAGCAAATAGTGGGGTTCTTGCAGCTACACTTCATTACTTACTGAAAATGTAATTACTAGTCACTTTTGTAGACCACCAACACATCTGTACATGGGGTAGCAGGGTATTCCTGGTCAGAAGACTGAGCAGAATACCCCTACTGCACCCCTTCCTTCCTTTGTTTTTCTTACATCTCAATATAGCAGACAGGAAGTGGGAACAGCAACTTACTCACATATTGGCTACATGTTAACAAGTCGTGTAGCTCACAGCACTCCATTCACACAACACTCTTTTACAGTGGGTAGTTGCACAAACCAACATTCTGAGCCTTATGTAAAATCATTACTACTTCCCATGGTCTTTGATGATCCCTTGTTCTCAACCACTTGATGCAAGAGGTGGGCTATTGAAATGCAGGGAAATCCAAGGACTTTCCGTCATGCATAAATGCGCAGGAAAGCACCCGATTTGCCTCCGCGAGAAACTACAAAAGGCAAATCAGGAACGGCTTTGGTCACATGGGAAAACAAAGATTAACAGCTTTGGCAGAGATGGGGGGGGCACTTTTCTGCTCATTTACACATGTTGGAAAGCGCCCAGATTTTCAGGCTTTGCATCCCCCGCATGATGGCTGCCAAAACCGCGCGGCTTTGTTTTCCCATGTGACAAAAGCTGTGCCTGATTTGCGTGTCGCAGTTTCTCACGGAAACAAACTGGCCACTTTTCTGCACGTTGGAAAGCACCCCCAGCAGTTGTGAGAATGCAGTGCTACTGGACAAGGTGAACACAGCTTGAACAAGCAGCTGTGGGAGTTATGTAAGGGAGTTGTGTGTAGGTTTTCCCGTTATACCAATTTTCAGGCACCAATTAATAAATTAACATGTCCTCATCAGGTGGCAGAGGTTTTACATGGACAATGAACAGGTAATTTGGTCCAACAACTATAGAACCTAAAAGTGTTAGCTATAAAAAGGAGCATGAATTAGAGGGAGTGCTTTCCAACGCAATAAAATAGCCACCGTTTGCCTCTGGGAGGCAAATGCTGGAAACTGAGCTCTGCATCCTCCGCGTGATTGGCGCCAAAGCTGTGCAGCTTTGTTTTCCCACGTGACAAAAATCACGCAGCATGTGTCTCCCGGAGTTTTTCCAGGAGGCAAACATTGCACGTTTTTGTAACATTGGAAAGCGCCCTTAAATCAGTGATGGATAGCAAAAGAAAAAAAAACAACTCCACAGTGAAAACTTCACTACACTGAGCCAGCAGGAAATTCCAACTGTTCTATGCACAGGAGCCAACAACAGAACTACCAGAACGAAATGTGGAGCTCAGCATGAAAACCGTGTCATGATCTCCCTCTGAACTTGTTATGCGGGGGAGGTATTAGTATGAAGCCAGGCTGGTTGGAGTTTTTGTGCAAGAGCTAGTCAAAGGGCCAGGGTGAATTTCCAAACTATTAGACAAAGTACTGTATTAGTACTAGTATTGAGAATAGGAGCACTTACATGACAGCAGGATATGGAGAAGGGAGGCAGAGACCTACTAAATATCTACATGGGAAAATGACTCCTGTTGGAAAATGTGGACGTTAAATGCGACTTAGCACCTCCATGTTGTGTTTTAAAGTGTGTTAGCTGGTCTCTCCAGGGTTAATTCCATCCATTGAACAGGTTTTTAAATACAAATGTTCTTGCCCAAGCTAAGAAGGAATAAAACAACAGCACATGAACACTTTCCAACAACATGATGTATTTTTCCTGTTTAGAACAAGCTCCAGGGCCTCCCATGACACCTGCAAGAGTCCATAAGTCTGTCTCCCTGGGAGAGGGGACATATTCTTGACCGCATATCTGAGCTGAGCTGATGACTTCAGCCTTTACAAATCGGTTTACCATTCAAGTAGTAATTGAGGGTATCAAGGGAGAGAGTTTGCAGCACCCAGCTTAGCACGTTCTGACGACACTTTCGCCCGGGTTAAAGTTTCCCTATGTGACTGGGGAGAGCCAACAGTTCGCTGGGTAGCTTTGTTTGCCCCATTAACCCTGCATGCCTCTGAAGCCGGCTTTGGGTTTCCCTTCCCCGGTCTCACTCAATCCCAGCCGGGCTAAATGGCATTTCCCCCCGCCGTTCCAGCGCTTGCCCTGTTTCCAATGGAGCTGCACAGCAACCCGGCAGCGCCCATCCACCCCAGCCCCCCGAGAGCTCGGTAGCGCCGAGAGGGCGAGCAGCAGCGTTTGCGGGGAAAGGAGGGACTCACGGATGTGGACTTTGCGGTGATCCAGGAGGCTGGTTCGAGGCTGTAGGGAGCCCAGGCGGCGCTGGAGCCGGGCGCTGCGCACACACAGCGTGTCGGTTTGCCTCTGGAGCTCGCCGAAAATGTCGCCGGCGCAGCGGGCGAGGTCGGCGAGCTGCCCCAGCAGGGCGACCAGGGAGTGCGAGCAGACCTCCTCCAGGGAGTCGAACGGCAGGGCGGCCCCGCGGCGCCTCCCGCTTCCAGTCCGGGCCGCCGGCAGCGCCAGCGCCCGCTCTTTGTCCCCTCTGGCGGCTCCGGGCAGAGCCCTCGAGCTGGGGGCAAGCGCAGCATCTGCCCGGGCTTCTTCCAAGCGGCCCCGCTGGAGCGGCGCCAATAGCCTCATGGCGAAAGGCATCTCGGGGCGAACGGCTCAGTTACGCCGGGAGCCCAAAGGCTTCATTCAAGGAAAGTTTGCCGGGGAGCAGAGCAGCCTCCGCCCGAACTTTGTCTTCCTCCTGCCCGCAAAGCTGGCTCCTGGGGGAGGGGGCAGGCTCATGTGTGGGAGCTGCAGCGGAGAGGGGTCCTGCTGCTGCCCGTGGGGACAGGCGGCGGCGGGCACATTGCACCGAGGACTCGCACGCCAGGAGACTCTAGCCCAGCAGGAGAGACGCCGGCTGCCGGTAGGTCCCGCTGAAGTTGTTTGCAGCCAGGAGACAGGAAAGACTAGAGCCCGAGTTTCTCTCGCCGGAGTGGAGATTGGGAGGAGGAAGCGTGGGAGGGGGGTTGAATTGCCCTGGCTCCAGCCACAAAGAAGGGAAACTAGGAGAAGGCGGGGCAAGAAAGGGAGGGGAAAGCCAAGCGCAGCCACCTGGGATCCCTGAGCTCTCGGCAATCAACCGACCAAACTCCAAACCAGGAAAACGAAAGCAGGGGGGGAACCTACCCAACAAACCTGGGGAAAGAAAAAAAAGGCCGCCGCCTACCTGTGGTTCCCCGAACTGGAGCTCCTGCCAACCAGCGACAAAGCTGCAGCCACCTCTGCCTGCTTGCCACTTTGTACCAACGAAAACTTCACCCTGCAGAGCCACTCTTCCTTTTCTGCTCACATCTTAGTCTCTCCCAAGTTTCTCTCATAAAAAAAAACATCTGGTGAACGGATCCCAATGCATTTTCGTGATTCCTTCAGGTGTGCCCCAAAATTCTACCATACAGAATTTATCTGCTGATTCTAACTACACCTTAAGAATCATGAGTCAAGTCCATCCTGACATCACAAGAGGGGATGGCAGGAGAAAAGGAAGAAAAAGAATGAATCCTGCTTGATAGTAATGATTTTTTAAAACTCAAACCCCACAATTTCATCATTTAAATAAAATGGGTCTGCTCTGCACCACAAAAATCCTACTTCTGGTATGATTCAACACTTTTAAAAAAACCACCACCCTGTATGTAGGGTATAGATACTGATTTTTTCCACTCATAACCTAACAACTGCTTAATAATTATTAAAGATATACCTATTTACTAATGTGGCACAGAAGTGATTTGTGGGAACACATGGATAAAGCTATACTTAAGGCCTTGCTGCTGGATTAGGATGGCACAGCAGTTAAAATAAGTTTAGTTTGAAAACATAAACATTTCAATTGATATAAAACAGTCTCCCCAAGGAACTCTCTTGCTAAATCCTCCCTCCACTGCTGGTTGTGGACCCACAGGTCCAGAATGTAAAAACTATTAAGATCCCATAGCATCCATCCCCCACATCTTGAGATTTTGGTACCAGGATATGCTGGATGCCTTCATTCTTTTATGCAATCACAGCATGAAAACTCCATGATAGTAAAGTGCAATCCTGTGTGTCACCTAGAAGATCACCTTTTAGATACTAGATAAGGTGGGATCATATTTTTGCTTCTACCATACCACTGCATAGGATCTGCTCTGCCATCCCCTGTGCTACTCTACTACTAGGATATCTTTGGAACCTATTGAGTGACAGTGACTATTACTGAACTGGTACAGTGGCCCCAGTGTTTCCATTTAGTTCAATGGATTCAAGATTGCAGCCAAAGTTTTTTATGTGCTTAACTTCATGACTGCTCACTGTGTGACAAGTTAGCATGTGTGTAAGTTTTCTCTTTATAAAAAGTGAATAAATGTATGTTTTTTTGCCTCGGCATGGTTGAGAATGCGTGTTTTTACTGCATTTTATTGCACAGTTCTCCCTTTCTAGAATATACAGTAAATCATTGCCACACAAACTAAAATGTGTAGGTAAGTAGAAAGATAACATAAGCATCTGTTATGGTCATTGACCCAACATGGCATTCCTGCAGCATGTCCTAATATTGGAGAATGGTGCAACAAACTGCTGAGAAGGAGACACCGCATGTTATTAACAAACATGACAGCAAACATATAAAGAAGGATTGTGAACACCCCTTTGCTAGCACGGCTATAAGGATATGGCAGAAATGCCAAAGAAAACTGGAAATACTGCAAGGTATAACTCCATACACCCTGATTGCTTGTAGGGCAATGGAATGGTTCAGGGAGGAAAAAAATGGTACTGGAAAAGTGGTAAAAGAAAGGTGTATAATGAGCTATGCATTTATTTGTTAATGACCAAATTAAAAGGGTGGACATATTAGAGACAACCTTCGGAGAGAAAATTATTGTTTGGCTCTACTGTAAAATACATAATTTTAACAACTCGAAAAACAAAATACGCTTTATCAGACAACCCACTGATATAGAAATAATATTATTTAATACTACTTCTGGAACCAACCTTTTGTCCAGAATATACCTAATACTAAAGAAAATTCTAATGCTATCGGACACTGGATATATATCAATGTGGGAAGATGACATTTCACATAACACTGATAATCAACAAAGGAGACAAATATGGAATCATATGAGCAAATGTTCAACATCTTTATTAGTGAAAGAGCCACAGATTAAGTTAATTCTTTGATGGTATTCCACCCTGGAAAAAACACACAATATTTATTTATTTATTTATTTATTAAATTGCATTTATACCCCGCCCCTCCTGAAACAGCCCGGGGCGGCTTACAATCTCTCTCTCTCTCTCTCTCTCTCTCTCTCTCTCTATATATATATATATATATATATATATATATGTGTGTGTGTGTGTGTGTATATATATATATATATATATATATATACACA
>QEPC01000585.1:858917-898313 GCA_003113815.1 Sphenodon punctatus
TGGGGTTTCCTCCCCCTCTGTTACAGCACCCGCCGCCATCTTTTCCCTCTCTTTTGATGAGGCCTCCCCTCTAGCCCTTTCACCAGGCCTCAGGCTCTGTCTGCAGTATCTCTCCAGCGGGGTTTCTTTTACTGTCTTTTTTTTCTCCCCCTTGCTTCCCCCTGCCATTTCTCTTACTTTTCTGGAGGTTTGTTTTCTTTAACAGTTCTTTTGAGGCCTCTTTCAGTCACAGTTTGGAGGAGCACTCGCTTTGCCCTGCTGCTCTCACTCGCACATGCTCAGTCCCTCCTATTACTATGTTTTTTAAAAATATGTTTTTTAAAATGTTGTTAGCCACCCCGAGATGCCTGAGGCAGGACGGGGTGGCATATAAATGTTAATATACATAAATAAAGTATGCAATTTGCTCAATAAGCTCAGTATTATTCTGTGCATAGCAAAAGGCTGCTTCCAGCCACCAAGTGCTGGCAGGTGCTAACCCAAGTACGCACCTGTGGGTGGGCGGGGATAGCAGGAGCTGGAACGCCTTCCAAAGTGATATCCTGGAAGAAAGTAACAGTTGGTGCGGCTTCTTCCCATGGTTCACTGTGGTGGGGAGTCATGACGGGGTGGGATTCTGAGAAGCTGGGGAAGAATGCCTGTCCATCTATTAGGTTTGCCAGGCTAATCTGAGCTCTTGTACTGCCCGCATGCACAAGGACTACACATGGACTGCCCATTTATTAGGCTCTATTCGGCTCCAGACCTATGCTAAACACGTGAGTGTGGACTGAGTGGGGGCTGCATGGACTGAACACGGACTCCAGCGAGCTATCACCTCTCTTGTTTTCACCCATAGTTTGGGAGTGTCTGTTCTAAGTATTCTGCTTAAGTCTGCCAACCAACACGCTTTTGCTGCTATATAGAGCAGCACTATTAAGGGCACTTCTAGAGATGGCTTAATAGTCGGAAATAATGATTGAAAACTGTGAGCCAGAAGTTCAGAATTGGTAGGGCTGACTCAGCCTGACTGATGTTAGCCCCAATCAAAATAAAATATCTGTGTAATTCCATCAAGTGTCTGCAGGACTAAGACCTAGAAACTGCATCCTGAGATTCTCTAGGGCTCTTTTAGATAGAAACCTCTTCTCTGCATAAGTGATCTGATGGCATTTTTCAAGTGTAGGAGTTAATTCTGATGGCCTTGGCCAATACTGAAATACTTTGTTACACTCAAGAAGAACAACAATGAATCAGTGTGTAACTAGCATTCAGAAAATTGTCTTTTATTTCATTTTTTTTTACACACAGTGGGGGCAATAAGAGAGAATTGAAAAGCTAAAAGTTATTCTTACTGGGGGGAAAAAGAGACCTGCTGCTCACTTATTCCATTGAATGGATATAGAAGATGAATAACTATAGAATATGAAAAACTAAAAATATAATGCAAAGATTAAGAAATGATTGATTTATTTTAAAAAAGACTTTAGAGGAAGTTTAAGCAATTGTATTGCTCACAAAAGCAATCGTAGAGACATAGAAATAGTAACAAAATGCAAAGAAAGAGCCCATTATCACTTAGAGTGATGTGAATAAATTGTGGTAAAAAAAGGCATTTGGAAAAATTAACTGAGCTGGCAACTATTTGTTTAAAAATATTTTGTCAAAATGACAACATTGCTCTTAAATTCAAATACTGAAATTAATTTCTGAGCACCCAGATTAGACTTTTTAGGTTTTTAATTTACAGTAGAATGAGTATAATTGTCATCTCAAACATTTCCAGGGTGTAGCTAAATGTTATTCTATGCTGCACCTGTAAAACAACCTTTCAGCAAATTAGTTTAGCTAGCATGCTTTTGTGAGCAAGCCTTGTACTTTCTAGTCACACACATTCTTGATAATTACAGCTTTTTATTAGCCAACTACAGGTATAAAAGGGAGGTGTGCCAGAGGGCTTGAACTTCAGCAGTCCCAACATCTACTTCTGCACAGAGCGTGCATGGATGCCCAATAAGGACTCCCTTCAGCTGGCAGGCTACTTCCATGCTGCTTGTAGGAATGGAAAGCAGCAGGGCCACTGCCAGGAAAAAGGGGGGAGCTTTCTGGAGGATGGAGCTTCTTCCCCTGCTTCATTCTTTCTAGTTGTGACCCCTACCTTTCTCTACATTTCTCAACCCTCCTAGCAGGTAAGAAGCATTTACCACTTTCAACAAATGCCTACTCTGGGATAGTTGTTCTTTATCAGTGAGATAACAAACATTAATCAAAGGAAAAATTCAGTATCCCATCACAAAGATCTGTAAGGTCAGGTCAGTCAGAGGATGGACATCTTTTTGAGGTGGTTGATTTTATTATAGGTTGCGCAACATTAAAGATTTTACCTAAAATTACAAGTGTCACGACAATTTAGTGACAATCTTGGTTTTTCAGCTTACAGTTTAAGGTTAAGACTGGCTTTAAAACAGGGTACCTAAAATAAAACAGAATCAGGTTATTGGTTTTAAAATCTCATGATCTTTAATCCAATCCCATGATTCTAGCGGCCTAAGATGACTTTTCACCATTTGCAGTTAGCAATCCCATATGTGTTGAGTACGTTCAACTCTCAATGAATTCATGATAGTTGAGGACACTCAGTTCCTGGCAAGATCAAGTTTCAAAGCACTGCTTAGGAGCCAGAATGTTTTTTGTTCTCTTACTGCTGAATCAGCAGAGAAACCACAAGTTAAATAACAACCCTGCCTTCTAGAGCTGTGCTGACAACCCTAGTTACTTTCATAAAGAGGCACAAGTGTGCACATGGTTTAGCAATGTATTAAGGAAGATAAATCAAAGTTCCAACTTTGCAGCAGTCTAATAGCACAAATGGGCAGATGCAACTGGAATCCTTGCTAGGCTACAGGCCTAGGGCAGTGGCTACTAGTGATCTTTTATTTTAACATGGTAGGGTGGGGTCACTGGGAGCAGGGTCATTGTTAACGTTTGACATCACTATGGGATACACAGTGAATGACGAAAACACAGGATGCTTTCTGATGTGACAACTCCCACCACCACAGACTGCTCTGGGCTGTGGCGGGAGCTATCACTCTGGTTGGGACTCAGGCCGGCTGCCGAACAAACGCTAGTGGCCAGGCCAGGGAGGAGGTGAGGAAATGCACTGATGTCCAACCTCACGCCCCCCATACTGTGTGGAGTGGCCCCAGCCCCAGCTGATGGACAGCCAATGATGGTTACCATGGTGCCCAGCTCCCGCTGCCACTTGGGACCATATTAAGTAAAGTGGACAATCAGAAGTGACAGCCTGCTTTACTTTGGGTTTGGTGGCTGGCTCCTGACAGTGGTGAAATTTAGCTTGGGCTGTGACTTGGGGATTTCCTCGAGTCACAGCCTGGGCTGGGCCCCACCCCCATGGTCAGGAGCCAGACCATGCTAACATCTGATAGGCACATTTAAGTGTGACAAAGGCACTCGGGTTAATCTGCGGATTAAACTGACACCATCATATCTGAAAACACCCCCAGTGAAAATACCAATCTAAGACTACACTTTTTTTCATACGTGATGTCTCCGAATGCCAACACAGGCTTCTCTGTGTGGTGGCGGGAGCCATTGCTCCAGTCAGGACTTGGTTTGGTCACCAAACAAACATGACAGTGGCCAGGCTGGGAGATGCACTGATGTGTGTCCCCCTGGCACCGCCCCTGCATGGAGCAGCCCACCCTCCCCCCGGCTGGTGGGCAGACATGGCTCCAGGCTCCCCCACCACTCCAGACTGCAGTAAGTACAGCAGGCTATCAGACTTGACAGCCCACTTTATTCTGGGTCTGGTGGCTGGCTCTCAACCGCGGTTGCCTGGGCTGCAATGTGGGGATTTCCCGAGTCACATCCCGGGCTTAGCCCCCACCAGAGTCAGGAGCCAGCCCATGCTCACATCTGGTGCGCATATTTTAATGTGACAGCAGCACCTGGTTTAACTTGTGCTAAAGCAGGTTAAACTGTGCCGTCGCCACGTTTGAAAACACCCTATGTTAACAGTATTTAAAGTAAGCAAGCAAAGCTCTTCTCCATGAGCTAATCAAAAAGGGGAAACAGCAGTTGCTCATGTAGGTTGGGTGATAAAAAATTGGAAGGTCAAGGGTTCCAGTCTGATCAGGTAAGGGGACAGTATATGTATGTGTGATTTCTTTCACTTTTTAAACTTTGCTATTTTTAAAATAAGAATCTGTGCAGGAGAGAAACCCTGTGCATGCCAGGAGTGTGAGGAAAGCGTCAGAAGAAGTTGGACACAATATATATATCAAAGAATCCACACAGGATAGAAACCGTACATGTGTCCTGACTGAGGAATGCTACAGGAGATGCTCAACCATTAGTACACATAAAAGAATCTGCCAAAGAGGCCCTATAAATGCCCAACTGCTGGGGAAAGCTCCCTGCATTTTTGGGGAGGGAGGGGTTTGAGCCTCAGTTTTAGTATACACCAAAGAACCCAAGCGGTTCCCCCCCATTCCCACCACCGACCTGAGCTACAGCTGGTAGAGAGGACATGGATGGTAGAGTTTACTTTGGAGGAGACAGGGCAGAATAGTTTAGGAAACATAATAGACCTAAAGCTTAGCTACTGTGCATATAAGGCTAAGCTGATACTCAAACAGGAGCATCACATACCTCCCAATATTTTAGTAGCCAAAGAGGGACATAAGCCCCACCTCTGCACATGCGTGCTTGCTTGCACATAGTCACTCACCGCATCCATCCATCATCTCCCCTACCTAGCAAGACAGAGAGAGTGACTCCAAAAGCAATGGTAGCCCAGCCCTCTGGTGCTACAGGTGCCCTGGCACTCTAATATTGCTCATGTGCAGAGGCTCTGGCACTCTGGTGGCAGCTTGCCTTCAAAAGCAGGGCGAGATGTTAGGCAAGACCGAGTTTTCCTCCACAAGATGAGGCTCTTGGGAGGCATGGGATCATGAGAGAATGGCTAAGGCAGTTGGGGCTGAGTGGTGGTAGTCCTGCAACATAGGAACTGATTGAAGCCAGGGCAGTACAGAGCACTAGGGGCAGGGTTCAGAACACACAGAGGCTCAGAGGGGAACCTAGCTTGGAGCAAGCCAGACCAAAGGGCCTGGCGACAAATAACTCAGCAAGGAGCTCACCTGAGGACCCACACTGGAAACTGAAGAACGGAGACTGGTAGCCTAATGAAGGGGCCTTCCTTAATTGTGGGGGAGAAATTTTGTGTTTGTTGGGATCTGTGGGACTGTACACCTTTTGTCTGTATTAGGAAGAATAAAGCAGCCCTTGGGTGGGAACCAGCCAGAATTGCGTGCCTGCTTGGGCCAAATCATGCAGGGACTTGTGCCCTGACAGGGCTACCTTGCTACAACAACATAGTGATTTTTTTTGTAAGTTCTGAGCAGAAGCGTACCTCCTGATGTGGATTTGCTTTCCATGCAAACCTGCTTCACACAACACCCCCTCTATTGAAGAAACCAGCATAGTTTGTGTGAGAAATTTTAGCTAGAGAAATTTTATGTGAATGAAGCCAAAGATCTCTCTCTCTTTTTTAAACAAATCATATGAAAAAAATTAATGTATACCAAATGGAAAAAGGCACATAATAGGGAATGGACCTGCCAGGTTTACCATTTTGTGGCACTCCTACAGCAGCTCTATTGGAAAACTTGATCATTATATTGCTTTTTCTTGTACTGGGTTTCAGGCAGAATGCATCAGCATAATAGAGTGGGTTCTGCGTACTGGATTATAACACAAACAAAATACAGTATATATGCAACCCCTCACTAAAGCACCACATGCCGGAAGCCTATCCCCACCCACTAAATGGCTGACCAAACAGGAAGGACTTACACTGCCTTCAAAAGATACTCAGGCTTGGGCAAATTTCCAAGGGAAGGGAATTCCAGAACTGTGGGACAGCGACTGAGAAAGCTTCTCTATGGGTCTTGGCTTTATGCACTTGGCACCATGATGGAATTAGTAGGAGGCTGTTCTTTTCTTAGTTTATTTTTTTCATTAAAACATTTGATATCCCACCCCTCCTGCCAAAGGCAGCTCGGGGCGGCTTACAATATATAAAAATACACCACCAACAACATAAAAACCATCTAAAATAGGGGGGAAATGGAAAAAAGGGGGAAACATCCACCTGGGAAAAGAGGAGGGAGGAAGGAGGGGAAAAAAATGCATAAAGCCAGTTTTCAGCTGACTTTATGGATTGCCATGGGGAGGAGACAGGTTTTTAGATATGAAATATAAAAACGTATATATAATATATAAAACTAAACTTGTGTTTCCATGATTTCTTTACTATTTAGACCAAAGGTACTCAAACTGGGGAGTGAGCAGAATATATTTGGGGTTAGGGAAGCAAGAAAGATCTCAGCTGGCAAAACCCTAGCTTGACTCTCACTGAGCTGGAGGAGTCTCCAAAAATAATGAAGTGACAAGGATGAGAAACAACAAGGGGGAAAGGGGAAGCAATAGGATAGGAAGGGGAAAAGGAAGAGAGGGATCAGGATACTTCATGTGTGGTGGGGGAAGAGGCCTTAACGACCACAAACGAGCAGAATGGGAGGATGTGGATCAAAAAAGTTTGGGAACCACTAATATCTATAAACATATAGCCAAGTATCTTAGTAGGCAAATATTTTATGCCTGTATTTCCCAGTGTATCCCTTTAATCCCATTCCAGTCCAGATTAATGTTTTCTATGGGAATTCTTTCGGGAACGTCTTGAATTATTTCACTGAGCTACGACTCTTTCAGAGAACTGGAATACAGAGAGTTTAGACGCTGTGCGGTCCAGAGTACAATGGTGATCTGTCACTACCAGTTTTCCCAAGCATATCAGTACAGCCATTACATAACTTCACCGCTCTGCAAATCTATCATTTATTGTTTTCCAGTTTTAAGTTTCAATTCAGTTGCCCCCTACATCACTCCATAGTTGTGGGACCCACAAGAGATTCTACAAAATAAGAGAAACATTGATTACATAATTATTTATTCCCAAAGATACTCCCCACCCCCGCTAGTTTTTCTGCTGCTTTCCAGCTGTGCAGAAGAGAATGCAAGACAACAACAATGAAAGGGTTCAGTGTTTGAGCTCGTGCTGCCACCTGGGGAAGAGGCGCTGGTATCATCAACAATTTCTCTACTGTTAAATCGAAGCTTCCAGTCATACTAATTAATACTCACGCACACAGAGCCCATTGACTTCAACGGGACTACACATCCCCACGTAATTACTTTCCCCCCCCAAAGTGGGGGGCAGGGCGGGGGGGAAAGCCACATCTCTCGGTCCTCTCCAAACAAAAACCTTTGGGGACAGCGTGAAAGGAGGGAGGGCTGAGGTGCATTTTTCTCTCCCAACAACTTTATGAGAATTTCTAAGTGTAATAATAAATAAATAATAATAAAACCCTCAACATTTAAATCTCCCTGAGGGGATGGAGTGGAGTGCGTTTCCCACTTTTAAAACCCATTTCTCTGAAGAAAACCAACCAACCAACCAACCAAAAACGTTATTAAGCGCGGGGAGAGACCGTTGAGGAAAAAGTCGTTTCTGACCCCAAAAGCGGCGGTGGCGCGAGACTCATCGGCGAGCAACTCCCTGTCACATACAACTCGCCCGCGCGCGTCGCTCGGTGCTGGCCAGCGGCTACTACAAGCCCAGAGTGTTTGGGTGCAAGGGGGAACCCGCTCATGGATGCAGCGGCGAGGCGGAGCTGGCAAACCAAAGGACAGTGAAAGGCGGAGCCCCTGAGATCCGCTCTCAGCACTACTCAACCGCCCCATGCTGCGCGTCTTCGTCACAGGGAACTCTGGGGATTGTAGTTTCGTGAAGCTCCCAGTTGTACGCTACAATTTGCGTAGGCCGGTATAACGTCATCCCGAAATAAGGCGGGGCACAGTCCTCGCTCCGTTCTCTCTGATTCGATTTGCTGCCGCGGTGCGTCCTGGGAGTTGTAGTTTCCTTTGATTCGAGGACTGGGATACGGAGTTGCTAGAAGGAGGAAATGGCACTACTGTATGGTGGGATCACTGTCGATCATGTGATCAAGGACTGTTTGTCTCAGCAGCTTCTCTCATCCGGCTTTGTATGACTCAAAACATCAGAATTAGTTTGCGACTTCCCTATACTCAGGAACGGAGCCAGCGGCTGCTGCTGGAGCATGTAAAGCCTCTGAGGAAGGAGCAGCGGGACCCGCAAGTAAGAACCCCCGCTGTTAGCCTGCGGAACTGGCTGCTGCTGGACCATGTCGTGACCCGTAGTCTGACTGGGCTCAGAAGGGTGGGATAAGTTCGTAGGTCCTCAGTGCTATCTGCTAAGGAGTACTGGGGCGGGGATGCAACCTCCCTTTTTAGGGAGTTCCCTAAACACCTTGTGACTTCTTTCGAAGCATCTGGTGTTGGCTATTATTAGAGTCAGGTTAATGGGCTAGGTAGACCATTGATCTGACCAAATTACCTTACCGGTGCAGAGCCAGCATGAAAAGAAAATACAGGATCATGGGCTCACCTTGTACAGCCACACCTCTTTAAACCCTTTCTGCAGGGCTCTGCTCGTGCACCCTAGTAGGTATGGGGAAGAGCCATGCAGGAAGCTGCAGGCTAGGAGTCGCAGGTAGCGAGAGGGCCCGTCTGAAATAGTCCTTCCCTGGGTCCTAAGCAGCACTGGTCATGGCTCTCCCAGGACTAGCCTCCTTGTGGGATCTCTTCCAGCCACAGACCTGGACTATGTCCTCTACTGGCCCTGGTGTTGTACTTGCCACAATGTTGTAGTGACAAGGAGACACCATCATAACACAGTGTAGCCCAGTTTTCAAGCCATCAAAGAACCTGAATAGCTTTTATAACACATAACATGCAAAGTGTTTTTTATTTGATGCGATGGGAGGAAAGCTGTACTTGGAGGTGGAGCTGATTGGGCATTCTGATATCTGGGTACTGTAATTATATGCAGATTGTGCAGTTGGTGGGGCCTGCACACATGTTCAGGGGTAAAACAGATGTGACACTAGCCTGCTGTGGCCCAGGAACCACCACATGTCTGTTTCCACCCTGGCCCACTATTGCCCTGGGGTGGTTAGGCTGTTGGCCCAGAATGAATCCTCTGGATGATTCTGGGCTCATTCTGTGCCCACACATGTAGGCCACAGATGCCTGTCACGGTGGGGGACAGGGCATTGGGAGTGGAGCAGGGACAAAGCCAGCCAGACACCCATTTGTTATAGCCCCCTCCCCCTTACCCAGGGTGTGTGGGCAGCAGTCACTTTTGGTTGATGTCCCTGTGGATGTTTCACACCCTGGGCAAAGGAACTACTGTGCAGTACATCTGTTTTCACCCCAGGTCTGATTGCCATATTTGGGGTTGGGAACGAATTGTCCCTTGGGACAGTTGATTCGAGACAGTTTTGCCTTCCCCTACAGCATTGGTGTAAATCCCCTGCTTGAGACATTTGGATCTTTCTTTTTATAAAATTGTTCCCTGTTACTTCAGGCATCTGTATGTTCTGGTTGGTCCTGGTCTCTACTGTGGCAGTTCTATTTATTTATTTTTTTAGATAGCCTTTGTTTCTTGTTGGATAGACTTTTCTGTCCATGTAGTTTGGATAGGATGAATCCTGCATTAATACAAGGGTTGGACCAGATGAGCATCGGGTCCTTTCCAGTTTATTCTATTAAAATTGTTGCAGTCATTTCTTTTATTCTGTTTTGTAGCTAAGCAGTCACAACTGATGAACTGCTTGTCTGCTGTGGGTTAGGGAAATTTCTTCCTGCTGTAGTCTGCTTTGAATACTAGCACATGCTTTGTGGGCTGTAGAGGAATTATGGGCACTTCAGGGATGTGCTGAAGATGAGAGAAAGTAGTGGAGGGTCCAGATCAGATCCATGATCAGGTCCAGATCCATGCCATGGATGCATCCCTTCTCCTTGAATGCATGCCCTCATGTCTTCTCCCTTCCTCTGAGCTATCTTTCAATGATTTTGGGGGTGGAGTAGGGTGGATCTGGATCCATGGGCTAGATCCAAGAATTGGAAAGGGGCCAAATAAAAAAACAACCAAGGGCTGTTTTTAGCCAATGGACGGAAAACTTTCATTTTCAGCTGAAAAGGTAAGTTACATAAAGGCAGCAGCAGTAGCCAACGTGCAAGTCTTGCCTTTATGATTTTGATTCTTCTTACAGATAAGTCTTGCTAGGAAGATTCTGGTTTGTAGAATAAGTTATCCAGGTAAAGAGCTGCAGTTGATTTCAAGGAAGGACTAATTGACTTGCGGATTGCACAATTAATTGCTTCTAGACAAAGTTTGCAACTTCTGAATTCTGTAAGCTCAAGGCAAAAATTGAAAGAAACGCTCCTAGAATAAGCCACATTTGTCTACTGCCCAGTCCCAGATTATGCCAACCCCATAAGTTCCCATCCTAAACATCACCTGTTAACCAATTGCCACAGAACCTTCTGGTTTCATTCTCCCTCTTGTGCTTTTGGCAGATTTCTTTCCTGTTCTGAAACAGTAAATAAATGAACCAATTGCCACCTTTTCCTCTCTGGTATGACACAGTTCTATGGGTTATAACGGGTCTGTGGTAATGGGAGTAATCAGCTACATGTTCTTAGTAGGGCCATTTCAGACTTACCCGCTTTTATCAGATCAAGAGCGGTCAACAGCCCATGCATACTTAAAACATTCTGTGGAACCATGGAGTTGATCGGATGTGACTCTTCAAAACTTGTTGCATTACAGGCAGTCAGAGACAACCACCAAGTTCTGTGCAACACCTCACTTCCCTTAGCAACTAGAATCCCTTGCACAATATGGCCTTTACAAGCCTATGGTGTTCTAATAAAGATTGTTACTGTTTCTTCTCATGGAGATTTCCACTAATTATTTTGTTCCTTCTGTAAAGTAGCAAGAAGGTAGCTGAGTGGAATAAACAAACCTCCGAAATGGAAGAAAGGAAAATCAAGAGGAGGAGTCCCAAATCATCCACCACTCAAGTTACTCAGGTTGTTAATAGCAAGAAAAATTCTTTACCACCTAGTAAAAGTACAGCATTTTCAAATCCTGCACCCCAACCAGCTGCACAAAAACAAAAGTTAAAAAGGTATGTTTCTCTCGAATGCACTGTAAACTCCTGGGTATCAAACCCAGCAAAATGGGAAAACTAGCTGAAATCTGCTCAAGTCTGGAGTAAGCATTCATAGTCCACTACATTTCAGGCAAAGGTATTCATATTTTTAAAATAAATGAACTCAAAAGAAAAGAATGCAATTCTGGAAATATGCCATGCCCACAGAAGACAGTTAATTTTTTTTTATTAAGGCCATATAGATTTAATATTTTCTTAATCAAATTAGGCATATTCTTCATATTGCAAGATGAGAGAGACAACAAACACTTTGACTCGACAAAGGTATACTCTAAATGAAACATGACAAACTCATTTTTATGTATGAGTCTTTTCATGAATGTAATATATTTTTATACTTATCCAACAAGAGATGGTCAGGGTATTTCAGTCACGCACAAGGTTGCTGCTGTATTTCTTCAGCCATCAGAACAGTATTTATTTACATCAAAATGAACTACTGATGGAATAGTTGAAAAGAAGCACTCCTGCAACTCAAACTCCTCCACCCCGAACTCCTGTATAATAATGACCACAGAGCACTGAAGAATGATACTGTTGAATTGATCTTTATGAAATTTCACTTTTGTGTGCTTTGTGAATAGCAATAAACCAAAGTTTGGAAATCCTTTCCTCCCACGGGCCATTTGGAAAATGAGTACAAGCTCAGAGGGTTGCATAGAAGTTGAGGGCAGGGGTGCACTCAGGAAGAGGAGGGTCCAGACTACGGATCTGTGCCATGGATCTGTCCCCTATCCCTGCATGCACATCCTCATCTCTGCTCCTTTACCCTGAGCTCAGTCTTTCAGTGCTTGGGGGTAGGAATTGGATTCAGTGTGATCCAGGGACTGCAAAGGGGCCAAATAAAATCTAGTCACAGGACATATTTGGCCCCCTGAACTGAGGTTCCACACTACTTCTCTAAACTATAAGAAACATTTTCTAAAGGCTGCTATGGAATTTAATATTCCAATATAGTAAAGAAATACCTGTAACTTCCTTAGTACTTACTGAATGGGACTGTTATGTTCTTTCTTACCTAGTCAAAGGACAGTTGATTGTTGTCAATTAAATTCTAAGAACTTCTTGTAGCATTGAGGAAAATCAAGAAGTTTTAAATAAAAGAAAACCTCTAACTTCCCTTGTGCTTTTTCATGGAATGAGAAGATTAGATTATGATTCATGGGACAAGAAGTAGATTATTGAAGTTCTGTTTGCATCATCAGATTGTCAGAGCAGTGGCTTCATAATTTGTTTGTTCTTTGCATATAAGGAACTTCCTATTTGCTCTTTTTATACTATTTTATACTTATTAAAATTAATTATAAATCTTCCATTTGCACTTCTCTTTCAAGTCTCCAGCAGGAGTGACAAGAGATAGTAATCTCTATAGTAAAACATTGCATTTTTCTTTCCCTTAGAGGAACCAAAGAGCGAGCCAAGCCACCAGGAGGAGAAGGGAAAGGGGCACAGTCGGCTCCAATCCAGCACTCGTTTCTGACAGATGTATCTGATGTTCAGGAAATGGAGAAGGGACTGCTGAGCCTTCTGAATGACTTCCACTCTGGAAAACTTCAAGCATTTGGTAAGTGTGAAGGGAGTTTCACAGCTGTTGTCTAAAAGAACTGGCTACCTCTGCAGATTCTTACCTGTAATCAGAAGAAAGTTATATCGCTCAATCTGTTAGCAGAGCTTGTTTAAACACAAGGTGCTTAAGGCCTATGGAGAGACAGCTTCTTTCTAGAGCCTGAATACATCACCGCCTTATTTAATGCTAGTGTCATTTTGAGGCTCTTACTGATCAGAGCAGTGGCCCAATCATTTAGCCCCGAGATTCTCAACCTGGTGTTCAGGCATTGGGTGAAAGTGCTCCCCAAGCCAGCTGTCAGTAGTGCTTGGGAGAATTTTGAAACAGTCCTTCACTCATTAAAGTCAATGTGAGCTGGGTTATTGACTTTTATGGGTGCAGGATTACCCGTATTGTCCTGTTGTTAGTAAGGCAAACTTTCTCTTTGTGTCTTTCAGCAGGGGGAGATGCCCAGATCTGCCCTGAGGGTGTTTCCTCCTCCTTTCTAAAGCTCAAGTGAGATATCTGGCACTTTCCCATGTGACAAAATGTGCCCGATTTGCCTCCCGGAAAATCTCCGGGAGACAAATCAGGTGCAGGGTTTGTAACGTGGAAATGTTAACCTGTGCATTTTTGGCGGCAATCCTGCGTGGAATGCAAGGCTGGATTTACCAGCTTTGCACCAGCTCTGAATCGCCCACAGGAGTGCTGCCAAAAATGCATGGGTTAACGTTTCCATTTACAAACCTCAGGCAGATTTGCTTCCCAGAGACAAATTGGGCACATTTTGTCACATTGGAAAGCACCCAACATCTCCTCACCCCAAAACCTTTTGTTTTCGAAACTAAATCATTGTTAGAACTCCCCCCCCGGCCCATTCCTGCCACTGACGCCTCGGTGAAAGCATTGAAAAAGTCCTGGAAGTTCTATTTTAGAGGCTCATAAGTTGGAGGAGCAGCAGGGATTTGGGCATTCATATCCCCACTGCTCTGAAAGTTCAGGGGGATGTATCTCTTCTATTACCACTATAATTATGTCCCTGTCAGGTTATGAATTTGCAGCAGCTCTCAGCTCGGCTGCATTAAGCAATTGCTATGGCTAGCCAAGCCTGAATCTGCTTGCCCTAGCTGGAGCCTGTCTTATGTCCCTGCTGCACCACTGTCATTGCTGCCCCATTGTTGGGGGAGCTGAGCCTGGAGCCTGCCTGCCCCAGCTGCAGCCCACTCACCACCATGGCTGTCTCGTCACTGGGCTTTGTGCCTACCCTGGACTCTTGCTGCCCTGCCATAATTGCTGCCCCTGCTGAGGGAGTAGAGTCTGGCCTGAGCCTGCCTACTGAAGCCCACCTGGAGATGCCACCACTGCTATCACTGTGACTATGCCACGGAAGGGGCCTCCTTCACACTGTGAGGCCTCCAGTCATAAGCCACTGCTGTAAGTGGATTAAGTGAATTGAAGCAAATTGAAGCATGGTCGAATTGGGGGTGGGAAATTGATTAATTATCTCAATTTCCATTGAATTGAATTAAACAATTGCAGAGGTGAGACTTAATCTGTGCATATTTATGCAAGTCATTCATGCAAACTATGCAGTGCTCCCAAGTAGTCGCATCACTCCAGTGCTCTTGCCTGGAAAAGGGTTGAGGACCCCTGAACTAGCCCTACATCCAGTCTCTAAAAGTGGACAGCATAGGTTGCTTCAGAGGAAGTGCATAAACAGGTGGGATCCATTCAGCCCAGGCTTCCAGTATTCAGAAGCTCCATTCCTGACCATCTTGACTAGTAACTATTTCTTGACTAGCGGCTATTATTTATGGACCTTTCCTACTCCTAAGACCTGTCTCCTCCTCTATTGCATTGCAAAATGCACTCACTATCCAAGTTGACTTTCACTTAAAAGCATGATCCTGCAGCAGCTTAAACTGATTTGATTCTCATTAATCTTGCAGCTAGCTTTTGCAGCAGCAGGATGAGGCCCAGTGCTATTGTGGGATATGTATTCTTTATACCATTCTCTTCTTGGCCTGTAAGAAGTCCTAGCGTAGCATGTAATAGAGACTCTAGGATCCTGGAATAGAATACCAGGCTTCTGCTGGGTCATCCTGGCTTCATGTGCCCAGCTAACTCCAGTCTAGGCCTATACAAGGGGTTGAAGTATTTTGCTGAGGGAAGGAGACGAGACGGAGGTCTTACAAGCAAAAACTGAGGAACAAACAAGTTTTGGGGAAAAGTTTAAGCTGATCAGGTTTTGTTGACAACCTTAACATGTAGATCAGGCTAAAACGGGGCAAAGTTGGACTACATCCATTGTGCAGTATCTTTTCAGAGCAGCCAGAGAACATCCACTTCCTTAGGATCTTAATCACTTGCCACATGACTGACATCACAGACTTAGCATTTTAACTTCATTGTAACAGCAAATGTGAAGGCAGAAGCCCTTAATTAAAAAAAATAATATGAAAATGAATGTAGGAATTAAGATGTAGTCATATGGGAGGTCAGTAGATCTGTTGGGCTGCTATTTGAATGCATTTCCCTCTTCAGTATGAAAATCTGTTACTGTGTGTGCACAGTAATTGGACTCTGCTCCTTCTCTCTCTGTGAGACGTCTTAGTTCTAAAAGCCTCACAATCTGGTTTCTGCAGGAAACGAATGCTCTATAGAGCAGATGGAACATGTGCGGGGGATGCAGGAGAAGTTAGCTCGCTTGAATTTGGAACTGTATGGGGAGCTGGAGGAGCTTCCTGAAGATAAGCGAAAAGTAGCTAGTGACTCCAATCTGGACAGGTTGCTGTCAGATGTGAGTATAGCAAAGACAAAGGGTGAAAACCAACGAGACAATAGCCTACACCAGGTGGGGGTGAACCTGCCCATTCATTAAGTGTTCATCAGAGGTTCGCACTCACCAGACATGGGGTTGCCACTCAGAGCAGTGTCTCTGTGGAGACACTGCCATGCGGAGCCTGCCATGCGGGCAAATGCTGGATAATGCAGACTAATGTGTGCTCATGTCCCATCAATCAGGTTGCGTGTACAGGTCCGCCAGCACCATAGTCGTGGAGGAAATCCTAGAGCGTTAGAGGAGTGACCACTTACTGTTCTTCTCTCTGCTCATTTGCGCTGCCAGAGGGGGCTGCCTGCAAGTTCATGAAAGACACACCAGGGGCTTCCCATTTATTATACTGGACCTACAAAAAATGCGAGGGGGGGCTGCATGAACAACCCAGACTATAGCGGGCTAATGTCTTGTTTGATTTCACCCAAAGTCTTCATGTGGAAACTGCCTCACACAACTAGGCCTTGGTTTAGAAATTGACACTGGAGTGGGGAGGGGCTGGTGGAAGATGTAAAAAAACCTACATACGATGTCTGGATTGAACGTTCAGTGTTTCCCTTATTTGCCTAACAGCCTGATCCTCAATTGCTCTGACCATTCAATTCAACAGGGCTTTTGCTAGTAGAGATTGAGCTGTAGTTCCTGATTATTATTTTTAGCCCCTTCACTAACAATTGATAGGAGTTCAGAGTAGCTTCTACAATGTTGTAAACTGTGCCATCATCTGGTGTGATATGTATCCAGATAAGTATTGATAGGATATGCACTTGTCACATCATGTGTGACTCTCCCAGCCAGCCTAGATACAGCAGGCTCTGGGCCTATTGATTATAGGCTGCATAATTTGGCACCAGGTCCTAAACTGGAGTAACTCATAAATGCATTGCTTGCAGTGACTCAAACATCTTGCTCAGGAGTGACCAGTGCAGTCATCTAGCCCAGCAGCAGGGAACCTCAAACCTCAGGGCCAAACATTATGTGTGGCTAGTTTTTATTTGGGCCCTTTCCAGTTTCTGAATCTGGCCCATGGATCCACTTTCTGCCCCCAAGCACTGAAAGACTGAGGTCAGGGAAAGGGAGCAGAGATAAGGGCATCCACACAAGGATAAGGGATAGATCTGCAATCTAGACCCTTCTCTTCCTTCCCTTACACTGAGTGCACTCTTAACCTCAACTTCTCTGTGGTCTTTGGAGTTTGTACTGATTTTCAAAGTGGCCCTGGGGAGGGAAAGATTGGCCGCCAATCTAGCCCGACCCCCTCACTCTATACAGACCAATTGAATTTCCTCCAGTTATTACTGTATCAAATTGTATTTGGCTAAAGTATACCTTCTAGAGGAGTGTCTAGTCTTGAAGACTATTTTGGACCCATCTGATTTACCCCAGCCAAAGATCCAACCACCTTTTAAAAACATGAAAACTGGCACACCTGCTAGACATGAAGTTCCAGTAAAGTCAACTTGAAGTGCACTTCAGTGGAGTTTGATATCTCAATGAACCTTAAATATCTGTCAGCTGCCCTAAAGGTCTTCAGAGAACGGTGGGGTAGAAATGTAAATAATAAATAAACAAATCCCCATTGATAATTAGTAGAGACAAACTGTCACAAGTCTACCAAGTGCAATATTGTTTGTTTTCTAACACTGCCTGTTTACATTGCAGCTGGAAGAACTGAATTCTTCTATGTATCCTTTTGGTCACATGGGAAATTTGGTGAAAATAAGTGCCAATAGCTACCAAAATTACATGGCTGTAAATTAGGAGGCATAATTAGCATAATAAAATCTGCTGAGGAAGTAAAAAATTTCTTGAAATTTAGAACTCGAATTTTTTTTATTTAAACACAAGTTTACAACTTGTCTTTTTCTGATAGCTCTTTGTTGTAGATCTAGACAGTGCTTGGCATAGGCTATTACTCTAAGTTAATGAATTATGTATAGTTACACCCAAAGCAAATGTATGAAACATGCAAATGTCCAAAAATAGACATAGTTGTACTCTAAAATTTGACAGTGTTTGAGAAAAGAGTTTGTGCCTAGTGGAATACAGATCTTGAAGCAGGGCCCTGTTTTCAGAGTTTAGGAGCAGCACTGCAGCAACCTTTCCTAGGAAACGTACCCGTTCAAGATTATCACGAGTGGCCTCCTAGCCTGATGAACTAATTTGCTTACCTTACTGCAGGGTTTCTCAGTCTGGTGGTCGGGAGCACCAGGGTGCTCGGGCAATGTGTGAAAGTGCCCCCAAGCCAGGTGTCAGTAGTGCTTGGGAGCACTGTAAGCAGTTCTTCATCCATTAAAGTCAACGTGAGCTGGGATTGATTGATTAATTATCTGTTTTCATTGAAATGAATGAAATTGAATTTCTGGGGGGAGACTTAATCTATGCATATTTATGCAAATCATTTATACAAATTATGAAGAATGAAAATGAATTTATTAACTGCTTAAGCCAAAAAGCTATCCAAATTATGCAGTGCTTCCAAGTAGTCACTTATGTCACTCCAGTGCTCATGAATGGGAAAAGGTTCAGAACCCCTGCTTTACTGCAACATGACCAGCACTAATACCTTCAGGCCTGTAGTCTTAAGTCAGCCTGATTCTAAGCCTTGCTGTCAATAGCAGGGACCCCATATTCACTGGGTTCCCCCCCGTTGCCACCCATGGTAAAATACAGTGAACACAGGCCCCTGTCAGTAGCTCAAAGTTTCAACCTATGCTTGCTATGAGGAAACACACATTTTTGCAAAAGTATTTTCTCTAGAATAACTTGTAGTTGCATTGAACACAAGAGGGGGATATATACTGTGCGTAAGACATGCTTTAGGATATTATCTGACATTCCCACCTCGACCTACAACAAAATCACCCCGACTGTGGCAGTGGGTGCCTTTAGACAAACAGCAGTTCTGCTGCTGCCCGTACCAGCCCGCTTCACTCCCAGGCTGGCCAGTCCATCTAAAAACAGAGCTGCCAGATGCACAGGCTGCATCTGCTCCAGGGCAGCTCTGGAACATCCCAGAGCACTGCTGGTGGAGTGGGTCAGACAAACCCAGGGTACCAGCCTGGAACGGAGCTGCTATCTGACTGGGGGCGGACCCAGGGCCAGCCTTAGGAATTGCAGGACCCAGGGCGGTGGAGAAACGCAGGGCCCTATTCTCCCGCTGCTGGCAAAGCCGCCACTGGCTGGCAGGCCTAAGGGCGCTCCCCAGCTCAGGGGGCGCTCCCCGGCTCGGTCGGGGGGGGCACTACCCGGGCCTGGGGACAGGCGGAGGGGCACTCCCCTCTGCCCATCCCCAAGCCCAGACATTTCGGGGGCACTTACCACATCCGTCGCTGTGCCGTCGCCATCCTGGGCCCCGCATCAGGCCTGCTCGCTGGCTCCCTGCGCTGGGCTCGGGCAGGTTCAGCAGCAGCGGCAGATTAAGTTACCAGGGAGTGTGGGAGAGGCGGGACCTCTGCCCCTCCCTCACTCCGTGGCCCCCTCCGCTGCCTGTCAGTCTCAGCCAGGGGGAATGAGAGAGAGGCAGAGGCCTCTCCCACATTCTCCCTGGCCGAGACTGACAGGCAGCCGGGGGGGGGGCACAGAGTGAGGGAGAGGGGGGGGGCCTCTGCCTCTCCCTCACTCTCGCTGGCCCCCTACGCTGCCTGGCTGTCTCAGACTCGGCCAGGGAGTGAGAGGCAGAGGCCCCGCCTCTCCAAGCCTCACTCCCTGGCTGAGACTCAGGGGGGCCCTGCACTCGGGGACCCCAGCTCCTGGCCACTGTCAGTCTCTGGCTCGAGACTGACAGTGGTCGGAAGCTGGGGGCCCTGAGCACAGAGCCCCCCCCAGGAGCGGGGCCCAGGGTGGCCGCCCCGCCATAAGGCTGGCTCTGGGCATGGGTGCACCATGGAGAGACCACGGGCAAGGGAAACAGCCACTTCCATCTAAAGTGGACCCAGGTGGGGCTGCAAGCGAGTGGATGCGAGGGTTCAGCCCTGGAACAGCTCCAGTCAGGCAGCCTCCACATTGGTCTGTTTACACCCAATATTGCAGCAAGCTAGGTTGTATCTTTTTGTCCAGTATCTCAAATCTATGTTCTTCTGCAAATGTTAAATATCAGTGTTGCTCAAAGCTGTGGAAAAATGATATGTTCTTGGGTGGTTCTACATGAACATTGAATTCCTTAACAACTTATTTCAGCCAAAAACTTCATTTAGCAGATGCTCAAGGTGTTCCTAAAACTACCACTAGCTAAAAATGTAGTTTTTCTTGATTTGGAGACCTTTCCAAGGAATTGTATTTTCCAGAAGAATCTAGCATCTCATTTCCCTTAACAAAGAATTGAAGTGCAAATGCAAGTGATTTTTACACATTCCTCTTAGTAGATTTGATTCCTGCAACATTACCAGGATTGGAGACCAGAGTGCAGACTCCAGTGTTGTGCTGCTATGCTCTGTATTTATTGCCTTAACATGAAGTGTTGGGAAAACTTGAAAGTGCATTTTTATGCACAGTGTTGTTGATAACTGTTGGAGTTAGTGTACATGTTATTATAATATGTGATTATCTAACATTACTCCAGTTTTGATTGCGGTACTAATGGAGGCTGTTGCAGCTGCCTTCCTGCTCATGATATAAACAATTTGCACACTGTAGTGTGTTTTGTTGGTCAATGGCACCATTAAGTGTTTGATTTTATTTTAATAAATAAATTTCAAAATGTATGTGTTTCTCTACAACACTGGCAGTATCTGTTTAATAATGGTGAGAAGAACTCAGTTGTGATCTAGATTTCCATGAAGAATTAAAGATTTCTGATAGAAGCAAGTATTGTAATCTTCATTTAGCATTCAAAGTGTAGTGGCTGAGTAACTGAAGCACTTAGCTACATCCCTGTAGTTCCTGGGTTCCCTGCATGTCCTCACGCTGGATGGTTACCTCCAGTCCACACAGTTCTAAATGCGTACCTGACCTGGTGGGTTGGGGCAGTCAGATGCGGTACTCACTACATTAACACCAGTGTACCATAGGACACCAGTACCGGATGTCATACTGGGTCAGATCAGTGGCTCATCGAGCCCAGCATTAGGGATGGGCATCTGGATTGAATTATCTGGATTATGGATCTGTAGTTTCCAGATTAGTTACAGATTAGTTAACCTCTCCCTCTCTACTGGCTCTTTCCCTTCTGCCTTCAAACATGCCACAGTTCTCCTATACTCAAAAAGTCCACTCTTGACCCCGTGACCCTTCTAGCAATCGTTCTGTCTCACTCCTTCCTTTTGCTTCCAAGCTGCTTGAACGTGTTGTCTGCTACCGCTGCCTTCACTCCCTTGGCTTTTGTGGCTTTGTCCATAACTGGTTCTCCTCCTACCTCTCTGACCGCTCCTTTAATGTGTCTCTCTCCAACTCCACCTCCTCCTCCTTCCCCCTCTCAGTTGGTGTTCCTCAAGGCTCTGTTCTTGGCCCTCTCCTCTTCTCGATCTATACCTCATCCTTAGGCAAACTCATTGCCTCCCATGGCTTCCAATACCACCTCTATGCTGATGACACTCAACTCTATCTCTCTACTCCCTCTCTCTCTCCCTCTGTTCAAGCTCGTCTCATCAACTGTCTCTCTGACATCTCTACCTGGATGTCTCAACGTCAACTCAAACTCAACATGGCTAAAACTGAACTCCTTATCTTCCCCCCTCATCCTTCCTCTCCTTCCTCACTGTCAATAACTATTGATGGAGTCACCATCCTGCCTGTCCCCCAAGCCCGTAGCCTAGGCTTCATCTTTGACTCAGCCCTTTCTTTTAAACCCTACATTGACTCTGTTGCTAAATCCTGTCGCTTCTCCCTCCATAACATTGCTAAGATTCGCCCTTTTCTCTCTGTCTCGTCTGCCAAAACTCTTGTTCATGCTCTGGTCATCTCTCGCCTCGATTACTGTAACCTCCTTCTCACTGGCCTTCCCCGGTCTCACCTTTCTCCCCTCATCTCTGTCCAAAACTCTGCTGCCAGGGTCATCTACCTCGCCAGTCGCTTCGACCATGTGCAGCCCCTCCTCTCTTCGCTTCACTGGCTTCCCCTTCCTGAACGAATCCTGCACAAGCTCCTAGTCTTCACCTATAAAGCTCTTCACAACCTTGCTCCCCCCTACCTCTCTGCACTTATCGCCCTCCATACTCCAGCCCGTGCACTTCGCTCCTCCTCTGTCCCTTCTCTCACCCTTCCACGCCTTCCCTGCTCCCCTAAGCGCCTTCGTCCCTTCTCACTTGCTGCCCCCCATGCCTGGAACTCCCTCCCTGTCCACATCCGCCTTGCCCCCTCCCTTCATACCTTCAAATCTCTCCTTAAAACTCACCTCTTTCGCTCTGCTCTGTCTGACTCTTTATCCTGCTGAGCCACTATTCCTATACCTACGATCTGTTTACCCTTATCCTTGCCACATGGACCTGCCTGCTGTCATTCTCATCGTAACCAAGCCAAGTACGTGCACCTGAGACCTCGCATCTTCATGAATGTTAGACCCCTTGTCTCTCCCTCTGTTCCCCTTACTATGTCTCTCCCTCAGTTCCTGTCTCTCAGATTGTAAGCCCTAGGGGCAGGGACTGTGTCTATTTTATTACTTTGTAAAGTGCCGGGTACACTGCTGGTGCTATATAAATGTTTGTTAATAATAATAATTAATTAGTTAACAGATTCTGATCCCATTTAGGTTGATGGGAAATTTGAATCCTGGGGCAGTGGGTCCAATCTCCCTGACCCCTGGGTCCCTGGAGCAGACTTACTAGCCTTGGGGGGCTTGATTAAAGCTCCACCAGCTCGCTGCTGCTGCTGAGGAGGGCCTCCTGGCAGGCTCCCTCACCATGATGCGCTAAACAAAATCTGTAACAGCCTGATCTGGACAGTTATGGATCACCCTGAATCCAGACTGCCCATCCCTACCCAGCATGCTGTCTCTGACAGTGGCCAATTTCATTCATTACAAAGATGGTCACAATGGAGTGATCCATTCTCTGCTGTTCACTTCCAGCTCCTGACTTACTCCCTCTCCCTGCCTACTTGACTAACGTCCTCCAAGAACGTATCAATCCTTGTTTGAACCCTGCTACGTTTGAACCCTGCTACGTTTTTGGCCTTCAACATCCTCTGGCAACAAGTTCTACAAGTTAATTGTACAATCAGCTAATTGCTGAATAAAGTTTACTACTACTACAAGTTAACTGTACATTGAAAGAAAAAAATATTCTTTAAAAAAATCTGTGTCTTAGTATCCATTGAGTGCCCCTAGTTCTAGTATTATTTGAGGGTAAATAACAGCTCCCTATTTATTCCACTCTATTCATGACTTTATAAAGTTCTATCATATCTCCTCTGTCCTCTCTTCTTCAACCTGAAGAGCCCTAAGCTATTGAGCCTTATCTTGTACAGAAGCTATTCCATACCTTTAATCATTTTTTTTACTCTTCTGTGCACATTCCCTAGTTCTACTATGTCTTTTTTTGAGATAAGTCTACCAGAACGGCTGGGTGTTCGCATCATAATATAGTGACGACATATTTTATTTTCTGTTGTATTCTCTTTTTCAAAATAATTCCAAACACAGTTTGTCTTTTTGACTGTTGCTATACTGAGCTGAGGCTTTCAGTGAATTATCCATAATGACCTTCAAGATCCTGTTCCCAAGTAGTAACACCTAATTTAGAACCTAGCATTTTGTATGTATAGTTTGGATTAATTTCCCCTATTTACATCACTTTGCACGTGTTGAATTTCATCCACCATTTGGTTGTCCAGTCACCCAGTGGTGCAAGATCCGCCTGTAATTCCTCACAGTCAACTATAGTCTTAACTATCTTGAATAACTTTGTGTGTTCTTCAAATTTGCATCTCCAGACTATTGCTAAATTCTCTTTTTGAGATCATTAATGATTATATTAAACACCAGCCTCAGTACAGACCCCTGGGACACCCCATTACTTACTTCTCTCCATTGTGAAAATGGATCACTTTGGGTGTTTTTAAGACCAGCGCCTCCCCACCTATTATCAATCAGAGGTTTCTGATCATCTAAACTTAACACTGTCACATTCCATGAAAGTAGGGTTGAAACGAGTAGCAAAACTTTTACTTGTGAGACATTTCGCCATCTCAGGAACCGGCATCAGTTTTCTGACCATTTTCCAGTAGAGAGATACAGTAAGTCCCACTGATGGCACAAACACTTTGGCCTTCCGTGATGGAATGTCTGTTCACACCACCTATGCTAACACAAACCCCAATGCTAAGATCATGTTTCCCAGTAAAGTCCTTCTTCCAGGCTGCCTTTGTTGTGATTTACCTCAATCCGCAATATCAGTGAGATTAGGAGAGTTTGCTTGCAGAGGCAGACTGCTCCTACTTCTACTTCTGCCAATAGATACCTTGGGGGCGGGAGGGGGGGGGTAGGTGATAGCGTTTAGTGAGCTGACTACTCTGAAGATGTCCATAAAAATCATATAAATCATTAAGTTATTAAGAACATAAGAAATGCCATATTGGGTCAGACCAATGGTCCCATCTAGCCCAGCATCCAGTCTCCGACAGTGGCCAATCATGGTGGCTTGGGAGAAGCACCCAACAGGTCACAATGGGGGATCCATTCCCTGTTGTTTTCCCCCAGCTCCCGTCATGTTCCCTGATCCTGTCTGGCTAATAGCTGCTAATGGACCTATCTTCCAGAAACTTGTCCAAACCTCTTTTAAACTCAGCTATAGTACTGGCCCTTACCACAGCCTCTGGCAGTAGATTCCACAACCCAATTATACGCTGAGTGAAAAAATATTTTCTTTTATTTGTTTTAAACTTGCCACCCATGAGTTTCATGGAGTGTCCCCTAGTTCTAGTACTAGCTGAGAGGGTAAATAACTGCTCCTTGTTTATTAGTTCCACACCACTCATGATTTTATAGACCTCTATCATATCTCCTCTCAGTCGTCTCTTCTCCAAACTGAAGAGCCCCAACCTACCAAGCCTCTCCTCATACGGGAGCCCTTCCATGCCCTTGATCATTTTTGTTGCCCTTCTCTGTACCTTTTCTAGTTCAGCTATGTCTTTTTTGAGATGGGGCGACCAGAACTGCACACAATATTCGAGGTGCGGTCGCACCATTGATTTGTATAGAGGCATTATGACATCCTCAGTTTTATTCTCTATCCCCTTCCGAATAATTCCTAACATTCTGTTTGCTTTTTTGACTGCTGCTGCGCACTGCGCTGTGGATTTCATTGTATTGTCCACAACCACCCCCAGATCCTTTTCCTGAGTGGTAACTCCTAGCTTAGTACCCAGCATTGTGTACGCATAGTTTGGATTATTTTTCCCTACGTGCATCACTTTGCACTTGTCCACATTAAATCTCATTTGCCATTTAGATGCCCAGGCACCCAGTGTCGTAAGATCCTGTTGCAGTTCCTCACAGTCTGCTCGTGTTTTAACTACCTTGAATAACTTGGTGTCGTCTGCAAATTTGATCACCTCACTCTTAACACCCTTTTCCAAATCATTAATGAATACATTAAACAGCACCGGTCCCAATACAGATCCCTGAGGCACACCACTTTTTACATCTCTCCATTGTGAAAACTGACCATTTAGTCCAACCCTTTGCTTTCTATCTTTTAACCAGTTTCTGATCCATAGTAAGACACTATCTCCTATCCCATGACTTTTTAATTTTCTCAAGAGTCTCTCATGAGGGACCTTATCAAATGCTTTCTGGAAATCCAGGTACACTATATCTACTGGGTCTCCCTTGTCCACATGCTTATTTACACCCTCAAAGAATTCCAACAGGTTAGTGAGGCATGACTTACCTTTACTAAATCCATGTTGACTCTTCCCCATTAAGCCATGTTTGTCAATATGCCCTGTAATTCTGTCCTAAATGATGGTTTCCACCATTTTGCCCGGCAGAGACGTCAAGCTTACTGGTCTGTAGTTTCCAGGATCACCTCTGGATCCCTTTTTAAATATTGGGGTTACATTTGCCACCCTCCGGTCCTCAGGTACAGTGGCAGATTTTAGTGACACCTTACAAATTACTAACAGTAGGTCTGCAATTTCATATTTTAGTTCCTTCAGAACTCTGGGGTGAATGCCATCTGACCCTGGTGACTTGTTAGTATTCAGTTTGTCAATTTGCCCTAGAACATCCTCCTCTGTCACACTGATTTGTAACAGCTCTTCCAATTCCTCTCCCATAAAGCAAGGATCTGGCGTGGGTACCTCCCCAAAACCCTCCGCAGTAAAGACCGATGCAAAAAACTCATTCAGCTTCTCTGCAATGTCCTTATCCTCCCTGAGCGCCCCTTTTACTCCGTCGTTATTTAATGGCCCAACTGACTCTATAGCAGGTTTCTTGCTTCTGATGTATTTGAAAAAGTGTTTGTTGCTTATTTTTGCCTCTTTAGCAAGCCTTCCTTCAAAATCTCTCTTGGCCTGTTTTATTAGCACATTACATTTACGTTGCCAGTGTTTATGCTCTTTCATATTGTTTTTATTGGGACTAGCCTTCCATTTCTTAAAGGATGCCTTTTTGGCTCTAATCGCCTCCTTCATCTCCTCATTTAACCACAGTGGAAGACATTTGGTCTTCCTGCTTCCTTTTTCAACTTGCGGGATGCATGCCTCTTGCAAACTTGTAGCCCTTGCAACTGGGCTTTTTAGTTTCTTTTTAACTAATTTCCTAATTTTGTCATAGTCTTCCTTTTTAAAGTTAAATGCTACTGCTGTACTTTTCTTTATCTTTCTCCCTACAGAAATTATGTCAAAAGTGATCATATTATGATCGCTATTGCCTAGTGGCTCTGCTACAGTTACTCCTTGCACCAGGTCCTGCGTGCCACTCAGGGCTAGATCTAGAATAACTCCTCTCATTGGTTCCATAACCAGCTGTTCTAGGAAGCAGTCATTTAGGGCATCCAGAAAATTGACCTCCACATCCTGCCCCAAGGAAACATTCCCCCAATCAATATTAGGGTAATTGAAGTCACCCATTATTATTATATTGCCGACTTTAGTAGCCTGTCTAATCTCTTTTAGCATTGCTTTATCAGTCTCTCCGCCCTGGTCAGGGGGATGATAGTATAACCCTACTGCAATACTCTTCCCCTTTATACCTGGAATTTCTATCCATAGAGAGTCTAGGAAACAGTTTGCATCCTTTAAAATTGTAATTGTAATTGACTCAATGTTATCTTTTACATATAGAACCACCCCACCACCAACTCTGTCTACTCTGTGTTCCGATATATTTTGTACCCTGGTATTACAGTGTCCCATTGATTATCCTCATTCCACCATGTCTCTGTGATGCCTATAATGTCTAGATCTTCATTTAGCGCCATACACTCTAATTCTCCCATCTTACTTTTTAGGCATCTAGCATTTGCATATCGACATTTATGTGTTTATCAATAGGTATTTATTGGTTCGGCTTTTGCCATGCACCATTCACAATATAAAAACAACCTGCAACAACACAATACTTTATAAAATACAACAAACAAACAAACAACAACAAACAAACTTAATCCTCAATCTACACAGAACCTAGCCCTAACGGACTTATGAGTGGCTAGTATTTTGCCCAAAGGGATTACATAGCCAAAGCTCAACCCTTAGGCGATAGTGCCTAGCCCTTCTAACATATGGCAAATACTTAGCCCCTGTTGGATAGAGCATACGGGGCTTATGTACAGCAAATGCTCAACCCCTGTATGTTAACTGTCTCACCCTTCTTGGGGTTTGCATGTGGCTAATGCTTGGACTCTGACTGATGAATGCCTCACCGTTCACAGGGCTTGCATGCCACAGATGCTTAGCCCCTGACCATAAAATCATAACTGGAAGGGACGTCATGGGTCATCTGATCCAACTCCCTGTTCTGATTTGTCATTTACACATTTGCATTTTTATCTGCTTTATCCCTTCAGGCTCAGGGCAGGTTACAATATATAAAACTGTTTAAAAATAGTTGATAAAACCAAATACAATCCTCCCCACCTTTTAAAATAGTTAATATTTTAGTATTGTGAGCTGCCTTTAAATTATATTAAAAATATACAAATAAAACCAAGTGAAATCAAATAAAATCTCCCCTCACAACTCCCAAGCCCCACTCCTGCCTGCCAAATGCCTGGTTTAAACAGAAAGGTCCTAGTGTTCATCTTGATGCAGGATGACCACAGCTACATTTAAAAAAGGACAGGAGAACTGCTAGCACAAGTACAAGCATGTTAATGAATAAATCAGGCTCAGCTTTTGGGTGCAGCCACATGAGATGTTATCCCATTGTGGATAGCATTATCCTTCTCTGGAAAGGTTAATATGCAATGCAGTGGCTTGTTTGCCATAAGCAGCTGCCAGATGTTCACCTGGCCCAAGAGCGGGAAGCCAGCTAACACATGATGCATCCTCCAAAATAGGCCAGAGGCTGGCTCCTCAGCCTGCTGGGGGGCAAAGAGGAGCTGGCGGTGGCCACAGCGGGGTGGGGCAGGTCATGTGACTGGCTCTCCCCACCAGCCCAAAGTGGAGCATCTGCAATTGTCCATCCCAGGATGGGCAGGTGATTGGGCCCACCCCAGCTCATTTGGCTTTACCAGTAGCAAAAAACTACTTGGTAATCCAGTAGCAAAACACCACACATAGCATTGTCCAAATGTCAGCCAAACAGAACTATAAGGCATTCTAAAACTGGTTTTCTAATTGAGCAGGTGGTTTACAAAGAACTAAAGAAATTGCGGTTTGTAGGTATATTTAATGGCCTCTATCCAATATCTGGCCTGTGGATCCAGTTCCAGTCCATGCACGCCACTGTCTCTCCTATCAAAAAATTCACTCTTGACCCCTCTGACCCTTCTAGCTACCATCCTGTCTCACACTTTTATTTTGCTTCCAAGCTTCTTGAATATGTTGTCTACTCCCGCTGCCACGACTTCCTCTCTGCCAACTCCTCCGCTGACCCCCTCCATTCTGGCTTTCACCCCCTTCACACTACTGAAACTGCTCTTGCTGAGATCACCAACGATCTTCTTGTGGCTAAATCCAATTGCCTCTACTCCATTCTTTCCTCCTTGACCTCTCTGCTGCCTTCGATACTGTTGACCACTCACTCTTGCTGGACTCACTTCACTCCCTTGTCCCCATCCTCAACTGGTTCTCCTCCTACCTCTCTGATCGCTCCTTCAATGTGTCTGTTGCCAATTCCACCTCCTCCTCCCTTCCCCTCTTGGTTGGAGTTCCCCAAGGCTCTGTCCTTGGCCCTCTCCTCTATCTATACCGTGTCCCTTGGCAAACTCATTGTCTCCCATGGCTTCCAATATCACCTCTACGCTGATGACACTCAACTCTCTCTCTACTCCCTCTCTCTCCATCTATCCAAGCTCGCCTCACCAGCTGTCTCTCAGACATATCTACCTGGATGTCTCAACATCAACTCAAACTCAACATGGCTAAAACTGAACTCCTTATCTTCCCCCCTCATCCTTCCTCTTCCCTGTTGATCCTCAGCGATGGAGTCACCATCCTTCCCGTCCCCCAAGCCCATAGCTTAGGCTTCAATCTTTGACTCACCCCTTTCTTTTAAACCCTACATCAACTCTGTTGCCAAATCCTGTCGCTTCTCCCTGCATAACATTGCTAAGATTCGTGGCTTTGACTTTTTCACTCTGTTTCCTCTGCCCAAACCCTTGTTCGTGCTCTGGTCATCTCTCGTCTCGATTACTGTAACCTCCTTCTCATTGGCCTCCCCCGCTCTCACCTTTCTCCCCTTATCTCCATCCAAAACTCTGCTGCCAGGGTCATCCACCTCACCCGTTGCTTCGACCACGTGCAGCCCCTTCTCTCCTCGCTTCACTGGCTCCCCCTTCCTGAACGAATCCTGCACAAGCTCCTAGTCTTCACCTATAAAGCTCTTCACAAACTTGCTCCCCCTACCTCTCTGCACTAATTTCCCTCCGTACTCCAGTCCATGAACTCTGCTCCGCCTCTGTTCCCTCTCTCGCCCTCCCTTGCCTCCCCTGCTCCCCTAACCACCTTCGTCCCTTCTCCCTAGCTGCCCCCCATGCCTGGAACTCCCTCGCTGCCCACATCCGCCTCGCCCCCTCCCTTCATACCTTCAAATCCCTCCTCAAGACCCACCTCTTCCACTCTGCCCTCCCTGACTCCTCGCTCCCCTCACCTAGCTCCTGCTGATACCCTCCATCCAGTACAATCTGTTACCTCAGGTCTGTGTACTCATATCCTGACCACATGGACCAACCAACTCTGAATTCTACACAATTGCATGATCTCAAGAGCTGGGGCTTTTAGGAGGGGAGGGTGGTGGAAATCATACTTATGATACAATTATGAAGACTGGCATTACTCATGTAAGAAGTTTAAACTAAGAGGGGACTGTTGTGGGTAAGAATTTCCTAATATTAAAATAGGGAAACTGAAGAACAAATGTTAGACTTACATATGTTCAAAAAGCAGATCAGTTGGAGTGGAAACAGGATGAAAGTCAAAGCTATAGGGAAACAAACTAAAAAGCCAAAAATGCCTTTCATTGGCATAGATCCATGCAGGGATGTAGCTGTTATAGGGACAGGAAGGACATTTGTCCCAGGTCCCAAGCTGGGGGTCCCCACAAATCCTGTCCTGTTGCGGTATGGCCAGGTGGAGACTGAGCAGAAGTGTCTGCAGCATGCAGGACAGAGCAAGCACTGGCAGTGCTGGCGGCAGCACAAGGCAGGCAGTGCAGCCGCAGCCTCCAGGACTCAGGTGCAACAAGTGGAGGGACGGAGAGGCACCACGTTGTCAGGACTGGAGATGGTCAGAGCGGAGGGGAGAGTGGCAGCGGTCTGGTGCCAGCTCCAGGAGGTGTTTGAGAGCAGCAGGGGTGGTCAGGGAGTGGTGGTGCACTGCCCTTGGATTGGAAAAGTGAAAGTGAGGGGTGGTCCTCCTCCATAGCTGAACTCTGTTCCCTGGGCAGGGTGTGTGTGTCTAATGTGTGGAGCCAGGGGTAAAGCATGCTGGCAGAGAGTATGTTGCAGTAGGCGAGTGCATGTTTTGTTTACGATGTAAGTTGGCAGTTTTCTGCAATAAGAATGCTGATGGGGAGGGAATGGGACAGAGAAGAGGATGGCCGGGGAGTTAATTTCTTGCCCATGGATCCATGATCTGGACCCTCCCCTTCCATCATTCTACACCCCTGCCTCCGGCTGCTGCCGCTACACCCCTGCCTCCGGCTGCTGCCGCCCGGTGTGTGCAGCTGATTTTCAAGTGGCCCTCAGGAGGGAAAGGTTCTGCCTCCCTGACTAGTGTCACAGAAAAGGGACTGTATATGTGAACCATAAAGGTTCAAACTAGAAAGCAAATAACCTTCTTAGAGATGTGATTCGACTTCTGCTGTAGCTGCCTGGTGTGGATAGTGCTCCCCCTGCAGTTTGGTATGATTGCTGCACCGTGCTACAGGACGACATCCTAGGTATCCGCTCCCGTTTCGCTGCCACAGCACGTTTTTAGAGCTCTAATGTAGTGTCAGAGCCAGTTCAGACACCCTGGGAGTCATCCTCCAGAGAGAGCTGAATCTTCCCCTCAGGTCCTGCCCTGTTGTAGGCGGGGCGGGGCTGCTGTAGCCTGAGTCCAGCTCTGGCCGGCTGTTTGCCTCGGGTGCGGCTTGTTTCGCAGTTCCTATGGAGACGGGAAGCAGCACTGACCCTCAGACCCAAACTCTACAGCAGTTCCAGCTCATCCCACTGCAGCTTTAAGCAACTTTCTTACAGGGAAACACAAACCCAGCCACTCATGAGGTAAAGCATTTAATATCCTATGAATTCCCTGCTTTGCTCTGCTCTGCTCTGAGGGAGGGGAAGTATCGTGGTTACTTTATATTTTAGTTCTAGTGATATAAATAACAAAGTGCGGGGGGGGGGGGCTTTTGCAGGACTGAATGGCACATAGTCCCTACAACAGCAGGACTAAAGGTTCCTGAACACAAAGGATGGGCTATTTTGCATTTCTTAATGCTCATAATCCAAAGGCATGGTAAACAGTGTGAATTTACAGCTATGGCTGGAAATGGGAAAGGGAGAAAGCAAAGAATGTCCAGCTAAAGCCCAGCTTGCTTATTCACACTGCATATTCTAGTCCTTGGTCAGCACTGATTAATTATAAACTGCATGTAAGCAGTAACTTCTTTGTAGAAATTGTAACTCTAAAACCGACATCTAGTTTCCCTGGAAGTAATAACTCTTCTTCCAGAATAGTTTCTGCAAGATTAAGACCAAAAAAAACCCAACTCTCTTACTATTTTCAGCAGCTCCCTGCCTATGATTGGCATCAAAGAGGTGACAGCAATACAGCATTTAAAGACTATGTTGTGCTTGCATGCTAACAACTTGTAAGACTATATTGCTGTAGTAGATGCAGCTTCTGGTACTTTCCACTATAAGTTTCCATTGTCAAACCAACACCAGGGTGTGTGTGTGTGTGTTTTGTTTTTTACAATGCTAACAATTAGTTACAGGCCCAAATGAGATCAAATCCAACTAATCTTCTGCTCTTTGGGATGATGGGTCTGGACCTAAATTCTGAACCAAGCTGTAATTACTCCTCTCCACTCACGTATTACTCTTATCTCTTCTAAAAACCAATAGGATTACATTCTTCAATTCACTTATTTCTAGGTGGCCTCTAAATGCATTTCGAGGTGTGGAATGAAACTGCAAGCTGGTGAAACTAAGCAGTCAGTTCAGCAATGATGGCAGCTTCTATAACACCCACTCCACACAGTGTTAAACAATGGCAGCTGGAGAGCTTAGGGATCCTTGCAGGAGACAGGGAAAGGTCGAGTGAGCTTCCCAGCAAACAACAGACCACTTGGAGTAAACACACAAAATTCAGTGCTTGTACACCTATTGTAAACAAATCATTCAATAAGCAGGTAAGTTACAAACTGGTGGAAGTAATTCCATAGGCTCAAGTTACCATGAATGCATCTGTGGGCATTGCCAAGTGCCTTAAAACCCCCGCTCCCCCCCCACCCCACTCTTCAGCTGTGGTTTGGACAATAAGTGCAGTATTATTGTTTTTCTGAGGGGGCAGAGAGAATGACTTTCAAGGAGATAGTTACCATAGGAACGGACAGCGCAGTGACCCTGGGGTCCACACTCCTGGTGCAGCTGCATTCCCTGCCATTGGGAGGGGGAAGCAGAGAGCTCGTGACATCTTCTGCACAAGGGCCCATTCCAGCCTAGCCAAGCTCTTAGTGACTTTCAAAGGGGGGTGGGGCATTACTGGGGCCAGGTGATAGGTTTGCCAGGTCACTGGAGTGAGGCTTACTTAAGCAGCACTCTAAGGAATAGGTGGGCAGGGCAAGGGGTGGGCACGCTGCCAGGTAACCAGGGTCACTGGGGAGTCACCAGAGCAGGTCTTGGTGTACTGGAATGAGAAGGACCAGGCCTGGCAGGCTTAAGAAGGAGGCGGTGGCACAGATAAGATATAGGCCCCTCCTTGCCTTGTAGGTTTCTGGGAGACAGGGACAGCTACCTGAGAAGTGCAAGGGAGCAGGACTGAAGGGCCCACCTGCTGCCTTCCCCCACCAACTGGCAGACTGAACTTGGGAGGATGAGTGAGATTGGGCCCTTAGTAGCCTGTCTTATTTTTGTTAACATACATCTAATGCTGTATTGAGTAGACAGGGTATGGAGTTAAAGAATCCATTGTTCATTACTTTGCTACCCACACAATCCCCAAAGAATTGCATGACTCTCTGTGAACCTTTAAGGAGGATCTTCGCTAGCTGAGCTCCAGCCTGGTAATAAGAGGAATCGCTAAGGAGTCTACGCTCAGGAGAGAGTTAAGAACATATAAGACCATACGCAGTGCTGTACTGGGTCAGACCAATAGTCCATCAAGCCCAGCATCCTATCTCCAACAGTGACCAATCTCTGACTCTTGGGAGAAGTACTCAACAGGTCACAATGAGCAATTCATTCCCTGTTTTTCCAGCGCCCAACAGTAAGAGGTTATGTCCCCCAAACCTACTTGCCTAATAGCCATTAATGGACCTATCTTCCAAGAACTTATCCAATCCCTTTTTAAAACTAGCTACACTACCAGCCTTGACCACTTCCTCTGGCAGCAAGTTCCACAAGTTAATTGTGTGCTGAGTGAAAAAAAACAACCGTTTTCTTATTTGTTTTAAATCTGCTGTCAGTTTCAGTGTCCCCTTGTTCTACTATTGTTAGAGAGGGTAAATAACTGTTTCCTGTTTATGTTTCATACCACTCATGATTTTATAAACCTCTGTCATATCCCTTCTCATCGTCTCTTCTCCAAGCTGAAGAGCCCCAACCTATCAAGCCCCTCCTTCACAGGAGCTGTTCCATACCGTTGATAATTTTTGTTGTCCTTCTCTGTACCTTTTCTAGTTCAGCTGTGTCTTTTTTGAGATGGGGCGACCAGAACTGCACACGATATTCCAGGTGTGGTCACACCATTATAGAATTGCGGTCGCAGCTCTATGGTTAAGGTAGCTGCAAGGTCTCATTGAACAGTGCCCAGTCACCCAGATGTGAGAGATCCTTCATAGGTTGCTTTGGACTTACCTATCTTGAGTCAATTCATTTGTGTAGCAATTCCAGCATTCATCCCCTGTGTATATGTGATTGAATGGGTTGTACAATTGAAAGGGAGTTTCTAGTAGGCGCTGGTGCTTTTTATGTGAAGATCAGTGCTTTGAAAAAGTGTTTTAGAAACTGTGACCTTCCCTTTAAGGGAAGGGGGAGAAAAAGCAAGCAGGGGCAGCTGACAACACACAGCAGGTGATTTAAAAAGGCACTGGAAGTGCAACAGCATCCCAGGGGGAAGCTAGAAACTGCATCAGAAGTGGAGATGGAGCTGGGAAGTGCTGAAGCAGGACTGAAGTGAGCCCCCCTCAGCAACAGGTTGGGGTGCAGAGGAATTACCACCACCACCACCACCTCTACTTGCCTGCCCACCTCTACTCTCGTGCCTGCCCTCCTGCCTCTTCTGCTTGAACCCCACTTGGCAACAGCCTGGGGGGAAGGAGGAGGGAAAGAGAAATTACAGTGCCAGATACTTGCCGGTAACCTGTTCACCGTACTCATATGCCTGCCCACCACCTCCCTCTTCCTGCTCACAAGCAGACTGCCCCAGCATGCCATCCCCCTTGACAACAGCTTTGCAGGGTGGGGGGCAAGGAATGACTGCCCTGCCTGCAGGTGGGCCTGCCTGAGCCCACCTGAACCCCCCATGACAAAAGCCGGGGGGGGGGGGGAGGGAGAAATGGCTGCTCTCCAACCCATCTCAGACTGTTACTCCCCTGCCGGCCCGATGCTGCTGCTGTTGTCGCTGCCACCGCCAACAAAACCATCATCAAAGGTCCTGCTGGGGTCTTTAACACCGGCAGCCGGGAAGGAGACCGGTATGAGCAGATGTATGAGCAGGGGGGCTGTGTGTGTGTACATGATTTATTCAGTTTAGTGTGTGTGTATGAATGTGTGTGTGAGGTGAAAGTGTGTGAATAGTGTGTGCAAATGTGTGTGATCATCAATTTGAATGTGTGAGGGGTGAGAGCATGTGTGTGTGAGAATGAGTGTGTAAGATTGATTAATTTGTATGTGTGTGTGACGAGCACGTGTGTGTGTGTGTGATCATCAATTTGAATGAGCATGTGTCTGAATGTATGTGAATGAGGTGAGCATGTGCGTATGGATGAATGTAAGAGAAGTGAGCATATGTGTAGAGTGTGATCAATTTTAATGACTGAGGGTGAGTGCGTGTGTGTGTGTGTGCAACTTGAATGAGGTGTGAGGGGTAAGAGCATGTGTGCGCTGTGTGTGTGATTGATCAATTTGAATGAATGTGTGAGGGGTGAGGTGAGAGCATGTGTGTGTGATCAGCCTGAATGAATGTGAGTGTGATAGGTGAGACCATGTGTGTGGATAAGTGTGTAGCCTTCTTTACATGAGAAGCACCCACACAGTGGGCATGGGTGGGTGCTTCTCATATTTATTTATATTTATAAAACAATTTTCTACCCCACCCCTCCTGCCTCAAGCGGCCTGGGGTAGTGTACAACATTAGAAACACACAAAATGCACGGATGCTGGCAAATGTAACCCCGATATTTAAGAAGGGATCCAGAGGCGATCCTGGAAACTACAGACCAGTAAGCTTGATGTCTGTGCCGGGCAAAATGGTGGAAACCATCATTAAGGACAGAATTACAGGGCATGTTGATAAACATGGCTTAATGGGGAAGAGTCAACACGGATTTAGTAAAGGTAAATCATGCCTCACTAACCTGTTGGAATTCTTTGAGGGTGTAAATAAGCATGTGGACAAAGGAGACCCAGTCAATATAGTGTACCTGGATTTCCAGAAAGCATTTGATAAGGTCCCTCATGAGAGACTCTTGAGAAAATTAAAAAGTTATGGAAGAGGAGATAGTGTCCTACTATGGATCAGAAATTGGTTAAAAGATAGAAAGCAAAGGGTTGAAATGGTCAGTTTTCACAATGGAGAGATGTAAAAAGTGGTGTGCCTCAGGGATCTGTATTGGGACTGGTGCTGTTTAATGTTTCATTAATGATCTGGAAAAGGGTGTTAAGAGTGAGGTGATCAAATCTGCAGATTACACCAATTTACTCGAGATAGTTAAAACACGAACAGACTGAGGAACTGTAACAGGATCTTATGACACTGGGTGCCTGGGCATCTAAATGGCAAATGAGATTTAATATGGACAAGTGCAAAGTGATGCATGTAGGGAAAAATAATCCAAACTATGCATACACAATGGTGGGTACTAAGCTAGCAGTTACCACTCAGGAAAAGGGTCTGGGGGTGGTTGTCGACAATACAATGAAATCCACAGCATAGTGCACGGCAGCAGTCAAAAAAGCAAACAGAATTTAGGAATTATTCGGAAGGAGATAGAGAATAAAACTGAGGATATGATAATGCCTCTATACAAATCAGTGGTCCGACCGCACCACAAATATTGTGTGCAGTTCTGGTCGCCCCATCTCAAAAAATACATAGCTGAACTAGAAAAGGTACAGAGAAGGGCAACAAAAATTATCAAGGGCATGGAAGGGCTCCCATACGAGGAGAGGCTTGGTAGGTTGGGGCTCTTCAGTCTGGAGAAGAGATGACTGAGAGGAGATATGATAGAGGTCTATAAAATCACAAGTGGTGTGGAACTAATAAACAAGGAGCAGTTATTTACCCTCTCAGCTAGTACTAGAACTAAGGGACACGCCATGAAACGCATGGGTGGCAAGTTTAAAACAAATAAAAGAAAATATTTTTTCACTCAGCGTATAATTGGGTAGTGGAATCTACTGCCAAAGGTTGTGGTAAGGGCCAGTACTATAGCTGAGTTTAAAAGAGGTTNAGAGGTTTGGACAAGTTTCTGGAAGATAGGTCCATTAGCAGCTATTAGCCAGACAGGATCAGGGAACATGACAGGAGCTTGGGGAAAACAACAGGGAGTGGATCCCCCATTGTGACCTGTTGGGTGCTTCTCCCAAGCCACCATGATTGGCCACTGTCGGAGACAGGATGCTGGGCTAGATGGACCATTGGTCTGACCCAGTATGGCACTTCTTATGTTCTTAGGCCACAAGTGCAGTCTCAGTGCCAATAACCCAGATGAAATCCAGACTGCGAGGGATCCAGATAACCAGTGTGGTTTAGATGCCCCTACAGCTACTGAGCCACAACCCGCTCAATAACCTTCCCAGACTGGCCGATAACTGGCGAGGGAATCAACGTCAAGTGAAGTTTTTTTTGAGCAGAGGCTGCACCACTGCCTCTTTGAGGCAGCCCAGCAGTCTGCCCTCCTGAAGGGAGGTATTGATCACCCCTGCCAGCAACGGCCCCACCATCTCCCGGCTGGCGTTAACCAGCCAGAACGAGCATGGGTCAAGTTCACAAAAGATGGCCCTAACAGCCCCAAGAACATCCCCTGCCTTGGTGGATGACACCGACTGGCATTGATCCTATGAAACCAGACAAGGTGGGACTTCCACAACCTCTGGTTCACCCATTGCAATAAGTGTAGCGTCGAAGTTGTGGTGAATCTGAGCGATTTTATCTGCAAAATAATAAACGAACATGTCACAGTAGGCACTGGATGACTCTGGTTCCAGGCCGAGGGAGGGAGGAAGGACCGACCAACCCCCTCACCACCCGGAAAAACTCAGCTGGATGAGACTTTGCAGAGGCTATACAGGCAGCAAAGAACTCCTTTTTTGCTGTCCTTACAGCTACAACATAGACACACAAACTGGCTCTATGTTGCAATCTGTCAGCTTCAGCATGCGAAGGGTGCCACCGCCACTCCAACTGCCGCCCTTCCCGCTTCAGCAACCTCAAGCCCTCCGTAAACCACGGAGGCCTGAGGAGCCATCGCCGAGGGAGCGGATGCCTTGGAGCCATCTGGTCGATGACCTCCCTCAGTAAGGTTCCATAAAGCCGCAAGGTCATCGAGCGGACAGTTGTCGAGAAAGCGGTGGCGATGTGAAAGTGGTGACGTGTGCTGCCACGTAACATGCACCTCCACCCATCACCCCTGCACAGAGCAACTGGAGAAAATTCAGGTTGCTTCGTGTGGGGGCAGGTGTGAGTGGATGGGTGGGCGCCCATGTGCACCTGAAGTGTTCTTGTGTCTGGGGCCAGCTCATGCATTAACATTATTAAACTGTTAAGTTTCAACAGAAGGGGAAATTACTTAAGTAAAAACCTCCAGTTTAAGAACCTAGTTAAGGCAGCATTCCAAATTATACTCTAATGTTAACATAACAGTAAATCGTATGTTAAGACAAATTTAAAAAATAATAATTATGACAACTGAAACCAAACTGCATATGTGTGGTATGTTGACTGAATGATACTTATATGTGATGACAAATGTATGCATTTTAATTTGTTGTAATTTATTTATTTTTCAAATTTGCCTTAAAACATTAACGTAACAGTAAATTGTATGTTGAGTATAATTTGGAATGCCACCTTAACTAGGTTAATAAACTGGAGGTTTTTACTTAGGTAATAGACTTATATAGAGGCATTATGATATTTCAGTTTTATTCTCTGTCCCTTTCCAATTAATTCCAAATAGTGTTTGCTCTTTTGACTGCCACCGCACACTGAGCTGAGGATTTCAATGTATTGTCCACAATGAGTCCAAGGTCCTTTTCCCGAGTGGTAACTGCTAATTTAGAACTGAACATTGTGTTCATATAGTTTGGGTTATTTTTCCCTGTGCGCATCACTTTGCACTTGTCCAGCTTAAATTTCATCTGCCACCTAGATGTCCGAGCTCCAGGGGCTAAAGCTGAACTGGTGGCTAAAGGCATTCCCCTAGTTTCAGAGATTAGTGGTAGATCTGGCACCGAGAAACAAGATTGGTGCTGCAATTGGCACTGGTTCAGGAAATGTGGGACACTTGGGGCTGCATGACAAACTGTAGAAGATGTAATTAAAAATCTGTTTTCATTCAGCTGTTCCAGGAAAGAGTTACACTGATAAGCCATTGGTTTGACCTCTGGACAGACAAGCAGCGCAAGCTATTCCTCCACACAATATTGATGAGATGTAGTCAATCACAACTGAAGTAAGATCACCAATGATCTACTTGTCGCTAAATCTAAGCGCCACTACTCCATTCTTGTCCTCCTTGACCTCTCTGCTGCCTTTGACACTGTCGACCACTCGCTCCTCTTGGACTTGCTTTACTCTTTGGGCTTCCGCGGCTCTGTCCTTGACTGGTTCTCCTCCTACCTCTCTGACCGCTCCTTTAATGTCTCCCTCCCTGAGTC
>QEPC01000585.1:900931-929315 GCA_003113815.1 Sphenodon punctatus
GACAGATTCACCGGCACGTACCCACGCGCTCCTCCCTCTCCTGGAACCATGGACGTAGGCCAGGAAATAGAGAAACTCGTCCTTGCGGTTCAGCCCCTGGCCATGCAGATAAAAGAGCTGCAGGAGCAACACACAAACCTGGCCGCTGCAGTCGCTCAACAACCAGCTGTCCCTCCTCTGGCCCCAGCATTAGGGGTACCCCTTATGGCCGCAAGTGCGGACCCAGCAGCCATTAGGGCCCCAGTGGCGGGACCCCCCGGGCCCCCACCTCCAGGACTCCCAAGGGAACCTCGAGGGCCTCGCATTGATAAGTTCCAAGGAGACCGCAAGGCTTGTCGAGCCTTTTTAGCATTATGTGAGCTCACCTTTACTACCCAAGCGGCCACCTACCCCACAGACGACCTTAAGGTGGCATTTGTAATTGGGAACTTGGGAGGTGTAGCCCTGGAGTGGGCCACCAACTTATTAACTAGTAAAAGCCCTCTGTTGACCAATTACCAGCAATTCTTGACTGAATTTCGGTTTCTATTTGACCACCCACACCGCTTACGAGACGCCGAGACGGCCATCTTGAACCTGCGCCAGGGGCGCATGCCCCTTATGGAGTATATTACTCACTTCCAACATTTGGCTTTAGAATTGCGCTGGTCGGAGGACGCCCTCCGGGTCCATTTTCGGAAAGGATTGGCGGAAGAGATCAAAGACCAGCTTTCCTACATTGCTCTTCCCGAAACCTGGGCCGCACTTGCCACACTAGCCCTGCAAATCGAGGCGCGACTTGTGGAAAGACGAAGGGAACGACGTCAAGACACGCGCAATTTTCCTGGCAGGCCCATCTCTTTCCCTCCCCCTAGCGGGGAAGCCTCGGGGCCCGCTCCCCCTGACATAGAACCCATGCAGTTAGGGGCCTCCAGGGGACCCATGCCCCTAGAAGAACGAGAACGATGACGACGAACACGGGCTTGTTTCTATTGTGGCGAACCGGGACACTTCATACAGGAGTGCCCAGCTGTCCCCTCTACGCGACGTCAGACGGGAAATGCCAGAGGCCGAGATGGTCAGGGAACGTCTCGGCCCTAAATAGTATTCCCTCTGTGACAACATGTGCCTCGTCCCACTTGCGCATTCCTTTGACCATCAGGACTACTCCACAGCGATCCATGATAGTGTGGGCCCTGGTAGACTCTGGAGCATCCTCCAACTTTATGGACTTTTCCCTGAGTCAGCGGCATAGGATCCCAATGCAAGGTAAACTCTGTCCAGAAGCGGTCCAAACCATTGATGGTTCCCCTCTTGCGTCCGGCCCGGTTACTCAACAGACGGGGCCTTTGGAATGTGGGATAGGGAAGCATCAGGAAAGACTTGTCTTTGATGTGATCCACACTCCCCTCTTTCTTGTAGTCTTAGGTCTTCCCTGGCTCACGCGGCATGAACCGTGCATCCATTGGGCCGAGCGACAAGTCCGCTTTACCTCTTCCTACTGTGTGCAACATTGTTTTCCATTCCCTCCACCAAAAAAGATCCTGACCACAGTTCCCTGTCCTCCATGAGGAAAGGAACAACCCCTGCCTCTGGAGTACAGTGATCTGCACGACGTTTTTAACAAGGCTTCTGCCGCCCAATTGCCGCCTCATTGATCCTACGACTGCCCTATTGATTTAGTTCCCGGGACGGAGCCCCCTTTTGGGCGTATTTATGCGCTCTCCACCCCAGAACTAGCCGAGCTACGCAAGTATTTGGATGAGGCCCTTGCGAACGGCTTCATTCAACACTCTACTTCTCCTGCGGGAGCCCCCATCTTTTTTGTGCCCTAAAAGGACGGGGGGTTGCGCCCCTGCATAGACTATCGGGGTCTAAATAGTGTGACGATCAAGAATCGCTACCCGCTCCCCCTCATACCGGAACTGCTTAATCGCCTCCAAGGGGCCCGAATCTACACAAAGCTAGATCTTCGGGGAGCGTACAATCTCCTCCGTATGAGACAAGGGGATGAATGGAAAACCGCTTTCCGTACCCGGTACGGGCACTTCGAATATCTTGTGATGCCGTTTGGCTTGGCCAATGCTCCTGCTGCGTTCCAGCATTTTATTAATGATATTTTTCGAGACATCTTAGATATCTTTGTCATCGCCTACTTGGACGATATCCTTATTTACTCCTCTTCCTATACTCAGCATGTTCAGCACGTCCGACAAGTATTACAACGATTACAACAACATCACCTATACTGCAAACAGGAAAAATGTGCCTTTCACATCACGGTGGTGGAATTCCTGGGGTTCGTTATCAGCCCAGAGGGAATCAAAATGGACCAAAAAAAGGTATGTGCAATTCAACAATGGCCCCCTCCGCAGTCAGTCAAGGCCCTACAACGTTTTTTGGGCAGCACGAATTACTATCGTCAATATATTCCCCATTATGCCGAAGTAACAAGCTCGTTGACCCAACTGCTAAAGAAAAATTGCCCCTACGTTTGGGAAGCCAAACAAGAACATAGTTTTCAACAATTGAAGCAAGCATTTATGCAAGCTCCGCTGCTGCAGCACCTTGACTTCCAAAGACCCTTTTTTGTGGAAGCTGATGCTTCCAGTATTGCCATCGGAGCCGTATTGCTGCAACAAGACGCAGAGAAGTTACCGCAACCCTGCGCGTATTACTCCCGACAACTGTCCCCAGCCGAGAAAAATTATACGGTGTTCGACCGCGAGCTTCTGGCCATAAAGGCCGCCTTCGAGACATGGCGACATTATCTAGAAGGGGCCCAGCATACCATAACGGTAACCACTGATCACAAAAACCTAACCTTTTTACGCACCGCGCAGATTACGAACCCGCGACACGCCAGATGGGCGCTCTTTTTCGCACGCTTTTCTTTTGTTATTCAGTATCGCCCAGGAAAGATGAACCTTTTAGCAGACGCCTTGTCTCGATATAGCGAAGGGAAGGAAGCAGACAACCGACCCCGAGGTCCTATCCTTGATGCCCACGTATTTGTAGCCACACTCCCTTCCTTGGAACAACTTCGCTATGACTCCATGCGAGAACTACAACCACAGAACGACCCTAATGTTACCCTACAGGAAGGGTTATATAAAAGGGGACACCAAATTGTAGTTCCTCCCTCTTGCCAAGCTCCATTATTATGGGCACATCATGATGCCCCTTTAGCGGGCCATCCTGGAATTGAACGCACTTTGGCTCTTCTTCAACGACAGTTCTGGTGGCCTTCAGTAAACAGCGACGTAAAATGTCATGTTCAAGCCTGCTCCGTTTGCGCACGCACCAAGGTCGCCCGAAGGAACCCAACGGGACTTCTGCAACTCACCCCTACCCCCTCTGGCCCATGGCAACGACTTGGACTTGATTTCATAGTAGAGCTCCCACCATCTCGCGGATATGATACTATCCTCGTCGTAGTCGACCACTTTTCCAAACTAGGCCACTTTATAGCATGTAAGGGGCTCCCCACCGCACAAAAAACCGCTCTATTATTTATACGCCACGTCGTAAAACTTCATGGATGGCCCAAAGAACTGGTAAGCGACCGAGGATCCCAATTCGTTTCACGATTTTGGAGAGCATTATTTAAGGCCCTTCGAGTGCAACTGAAGCCCACTACCGCCTACCACCCACAGGCTAATGGGCAAGTTGAACGAGTTAACCAGACGCTAGAGCAATATTTACGATGCTATATTAGCTACCTTCAAGACGACTGGTACGCTTGGTTACCGTTGGCAGAATTCGCCTACAACAATGCTTTAAATGCCTCCCTTGGTAATTCCCCATTTTTCATTACCTACGGATACCACCCCCAACTCGTCGCGCCTGATATTCCATCCATCAAAGTTCCGGCGGCAGGGGCCCTGGCACAACAAATGCACCAAGTACATGCGCTCGCCAAAGAGACATTGGATAAGGCTCGTCAACAATACAAACAGTATGCAGATCAGCACCGACGACCAGCGCCCCAGTTACAACCAGGAGACCATGTTTGGCTGGATCGCCGACACTACCCCTCCAAGCGGCCATCCGCCAAACTGGATCATCGTTACCTTGGACCATTTCCAGTTTTAAAGAAGATAAACGAGGTAACCTATACACTTCAATTACCCCCAAGAATGCGTATCCATCCCACCTTCCACATATCCCTCCTCAAGCCAGCGAATATCTCTCAACAGGAGGAAGTGATCGAGCCCATACCCCAACCTGACTCTGAGACTATTGAACCTATCTACGAAGTCTGTGAGATCCTAGACGCAAAGTTAATACACGGACGCCTATGTTATCTTATCGACTGGCGGGGCTTTGGCCCTGAGGAACGTTCATGGGAGCCTGCAGCGCACATCTCGGCCCCACGCCTCCTCCGGCTATTCCACCGTCGTCACCCTGATAAACCAGGGCCTACACAACGTAGGAGGGGGGGGGAGGGGCCTCGAGGGGGGGGTCCTGTCAGCCGCCGCGGCCGCTCTCTTGCGCGGCGGCCGCCCCCCGACACTTCGGGCCCCACCCCCGGCAGCTCTCCCTCGACGCGGGCGTCTCCACGGCGAACAAGGATGCCGGCACAGGTGGATGCCACACCCACAACAGAGGCCACCCCCGACAAGGCGGGGCCCCGCCCACCGCTGCGCCGCTCCGCACGCTTGCGGGGGCGTGTAGGGGGCGGGGCTTCCCCTTTATAAACCGGCCGCTCCAGAAGCTCTGGGCCGGTGAACAGAGCTCTAGCCTGGATGAACTAGCCCCCCCCTTCCCTGCTTGAAAGCTAAGTATCTGCATTTGAGAGTCTTCCTTTTGGTGTTGTGCCTCCCTTGTTGTACCCTTGTTCCCTCCCTGTCCTCCTCTGTGTTTGACATACGCTGACTGTGTCTGCTAAAGATTATCTCGTGACTGTTGAACTCCTGTTCCCCGTTACCCTGTGAAAGCTTGAGTGGGAAGAGTGAAGGGGCCTGCGGGCCTGGCGCTTCTGCCCCTTCCTGGGCCCCCTCTCTCCCTTCACCCCTCGTCTGTGTGCCAGTCCTTGCCTCCCTGCTCCCCCTACCCCTGGGCCCTCGCCTTACTTTCCCCGCACCAGTCCTCACCACCATTTCCCCTCCCCGTTGGTGTGAAAGTCCCTTCCTTGAAATTAAGCTCTGTGCCCTATGATGATAGGGGCCTAAGTTCCAGGTGCGAAAGCCCAAGGAACGGCCCACACACTATCCTGACGGGCCTCCGGGACCCCCTTCGAGTACAATCAGAGCCTTCCGAGAGAGTGTGGCGCGTCTGGGCACCCCTTGACTTCCCAGCCTTCCCCTACCCCCCTGACAGGTAGCCAGGTACTAGTTCTGTACTAGGGTGATCCCTGGAGTGGGTGGTGGTTTAACACCCCCCCACCCCAGGGATCACCCTACCTCCCCACCCAGGGATCACCTACCTTGCGCGCTGGGCGGCGGTGGTCTGGCGGCTTCAGCGCTGGCTGTGACTGCCAGTTTCAGCGCTAGTAGGCCTTCCTGGGAAACCCGGAAGTTCACCGGAAGGCCTAGTAGCGCTGAAGCCGGCAGCCACAGCCAGCGCTGAAGCCGCCGCCAGACCACCGCCGCCGCCCGGAGCGCAAGGCAGGCGATCCCTGGGTGGGGAGGTAGGGTGATCCCAGGGTGTGTCTGTTAAACCACCCCCCTCCCCAGGGATCACCCTAGTACCTGCTGGTGCGGGCTCTGGGTCGCCGGTGGCGGCCCGAAGCCCGCACTAGTATGGAGTGGGACTTTTAATTTTTTTTTGTTTAAATCCAGGCTGGGCAGGGTGGGTGGGTGGGTGCCCCCCCTTCCACCCGCACAGTCTGGGAGGGGGGAGGGGGGAGGTTTTTTGTTTTTTCCCCATTGATTTCAGTGGGGACAGTTCCCCATTGAAATCAATGGAACAAATCCGGTACCGGTAAACCGGTACAAATCCGGTAATCCAGATTTTTTGAATCCGGTAACCGGTGTAACCAGTAATTGCCCTGATGTCCCACTCCTAAAAGTTAGTATTGGTCTCATTGTTGGCAAAGTAGGTTGTCTCCAGCTTGTCTCCCCATTCTGTATGTCTCTCAGCATTTAAATAGCTTTTTTCAGACCTTTTGTCTTAGGGTCTGGTAATTTCCTGCTAACAAGGTGTAGTCAAACCTGCCCCTTAACACATGTATTCCCACTTAAAGAGCTATTCCATAAATACATTTTTCCATTGAGAATATTGGCCTGATAGCTGTGTCTAGTTAGGACATGTGCATCTTGAACTAACTTTTAATACAATTTTGTAAATTTTTACCATAACCTTTACCCTCACTCTTACAATCGGTATTTGCCCCCCAGGATGTATAATATTTTATACAGATCATACAGACACCAAATACCTTTAAGTTCCATTAAATGGTTTCATAGGTACATCAGTGCTAAGATTACATACAGTCATGCCATATTTCCCGGCCATGGAATCACTATGCTCCTGGCAGTCGTCTTTTGGAGATTACCTTGCCTTTTGGAAGAAGAATGCAAATACAAATTTAGCAATATTTTCACCACAATGGGATCCTGAAGCTAACTGCTGTGCTGTTTCTCCTCTTTACATGTATACTCAAAACTGGTTTGGAGAGAGGATTCCAATGATCCAAGTGAACTTTACCACTGTGCTGCCACGTTTTGTATCTCTGTACATCTTCTCCTTTCTCAGCCCCAGAGATCTGTGTGCAGCTGCCCAGGTCAACTGGCACTGGAAGTTTTTAACTGAACAGGTATGTTCATGAGTTTAGCCTAACTCCCCACTGAAGCCAGTTGGTACAATCAGAATTACAACTGAACATATACTATGCTTTCAAGGTATGTTACATTAGTGAAGTATGAAGTTGCAAGCTGTGAATGGCAGTCAAAGAAACTTCGTATTTTGCACAGCAAATCAGTTATGATAGCTTCCAAGGCATATCCGTCTGCCATTTTTCTAGCATAAATGACTTAGAGGCAGCTTCATCTATTTCTAGCAAGTCCTTTGCAAATGCTACATTACCCAAACAATTTTTCTCTACTCAGAAGGAAATTTTATTCTGGCCCTTTAATTATTCTCTTTTTCACTTCATGACTACCTAGTGATCTTGCTTTGGGCTGTGCGTGTGCGTGTGCGTGTGCGTGTGCGTGTGCGTGTGCGTGTGCGTGTGCGTGTGCGCACACACACTCTCTATTTAATAATCAAAGTAAACAACTCACAGTCATGCAGTCAGCTGGATGTCAAACCCTACACATTTTTGTAATTGCTGCAATAGCCAATTTGATATCAGTAAAGCCAGTATGAATTATTGACAATTTGGAATGGCTACAGTTATGTGTACCAAACATTTAATGAGTAAAAGAGCATAGACTTTCAATACATTTATTTTATTTATATCAAAATGTATGACTTGCCCCCTCCTGCCCAATTGCAGCTCAGGGCACCTAACAATAAAAGCAGAAATACAAAAATATAAAAAATCTCAGAGACAGATGAGGTCAATAAATACACCCAACCCCCTCATCCACTACCCTCACCCCCTCACCAAATGCCTGGTGAAACAGCCAGGTTTTGCACTGTCTACAGAAGGAGGGGAGGTTCGGGGAGAGGTGAACCTTCTCTGGGAGAAAGTTCCACAGCTGTGGTGCAGCCGCCGAGAACACCCTCTCAAGCGTTGCCACCTGGGAGATTTCTAAGATGGCTCTCCCAGCTGACTGCAGGGGCTGATCCAGGACACGAAGGGTGAGGCAATCCTGCAGGTAGGCGGGGCCCAGGCCATATAGGGCTTTAAAGGTAATAACCAATACCTTGAATCGGGCCCAGAAGACTAAGCAGCCAGCGTAGAGAGCGGAGCACTGGTGTCATGCGCTCACAGCGACCCGTCCCTGCTAGGAGGCGTGCCGCTACATTCCGCACCAGCTGCAGTCTTCGAGTCATCACCAAGGGTAGCCCCACATAGAGTGTGTTGCAGTAGTCCAATCTTGAGGTGATGAATGCATGGATTATGGTGGCAAGATCGAAGTCAGAGATATAAGGCGAAAGATGACAGACCAGATGTAATTTACAAAACACACTCCTCACCACAGTCACCACCTGGGCATCCAGGCAGAGCTGTGAATTGATGAGTACACGCAGACTCCAAACCTGTGGAACTAAGGAGGGATGCACCCCATCTGTGATGGGGGCTTCCACTTCTTCGTCTCTTTACACCATCACCACCTGTGTCGTATCGGGACTCAGCTTCAGATGACTTGTCCTCATCCAATCCCCTACAGCAGCCAGACACTGGGTAAACACCAAAACTGCAGTGCCTGGGGCAGATGAAAACGAGAGTTAAAGCTGGGTGTCATCAGCACACTGACAACACCGAACCCCAAGCCCTAGGCTCTCACGATCTCATCCAAAGGTGCATGTACATATTCAACAGGGGAGGGGAAAGAATGGAACCCCATGGGACTCGACACGTGAGATCCTGGGAAGACGAAGAAAAGTCCCCCCGTACCACACTTTGAGTTCTTCCGGCCAGGAAAGAGCAGAACCAGTCAAGGACAATTCTGCACACCCCAGCATGGTCCCGCAGGTGAGTGTGAGGGATCAGGGATGGGGAAAGGAGGAAGCCCACAGACCTGACTCTTCTTGCACACACCTTACACAGGACTCCTGCCACGAAGGGGGTGTACACGCACTCGCAGTGAAAAAGATTCCCCTCAGGTTAGTAGGTGGCCCTATATGTTCCCGAAGGAACGGGCCGTGTCATCACAGGGGAGACAACGACAGGCGTGCACAGCCCTCTATGGAGGTGGCAGGGGGACCAGGTCCCTGCCCTCTCAAGCACACCCTCACCCACACGTGCTCTAGAGATAGGTTCAGTGAAATGACGGTGAGGGAAAGGGAAGTCCCAACACCTGGGAATGGGGAAGGACTCAGCCCACTCCACCCGGGGTGGGGGAGGCCACCGAGGGATTGAGGTAGGAGGGATTGTGCTCTCACCCACACCTTATCAGACCCCACCCGCCCTTAACTACACCCTTGCCCTTCGTATCACCAACACTCACCTTCCACTCGCCTTGCACTCACCTCTCACTCCACAATCACTCCTTAGCTCCTATTGCTTAGTTTGACCTGTACTCTCGCTCTGGGGCCAGCTTCACAGCACGCTGATCGCCGGCAGGGAAGTGATCCAGCCGTTCCCTATTATAGGGCTAGCTCCGCCCCTGCCGCGCCCGCAGGCGTGCCGAACGTCGCGGCGTCGGTCCTAGCTCCGCCCCCTCGCCTCCCGGTGTAGGGTTTTGTCTAGGGGCCATGTTCTGTGGCTCCGCCCCTTCCCCCTGGTCTGCAGCCGTGCTGGGAGGAATCGCTCCCTCTGCCGCCTTGCCTCGTGCCTGTTCTTTTTCCTGGTCTGCAGGCTGTGGGACCGCCCCGGCACCCGAAGGTAGAGGTGCGGGGCGCGCCGGTATCTTTGGTGACCCCCCTGTCTCTCTGGGGCGCCCCCGCCTTCCCCCCCATGCCCGCTCCCTGACAGTGGGTCACTAACATCTCATAGTCAACCATGTCAAATGCCACTAATAGGTCTAATAAAATCAAGAGAGTGGACCTACCTTGATCCAACTCATGGTGGAAATCGTCAACCAAGGCCACAAACACAGTCTCAGTGCCATAACCCGGACAAAAGTCGGACTGCGAGGGATCAAGGAAACTAATGTGGTCCACATGACCCTGGAACTTCTGGGCCACCACCTGTTCAACAACTAGGGATGGGCGAACGCTGTTCGGAGTTTGGACCGAACTCTGTCTGTTTGGACATCCGAACCGAACGTCTGAACTGAACTCTCAAACGACCGAAAAGTTCGGCCGTGTTCGGATGAGTTAGGGGCAGGAAAAACGTCTTTGCAGGGCCAAAAATTTGGTTTAGATTTCGTTTCGGGTTTGGTTTCAGTTTCGATTTCACTATTTTTGAATGTTCTGCCAAGTTTGGCCAAACCAAACTCGGCTGAACCGAACCATCGAACCTGAACTCGGGTTTCAAACTGAACGACCGAACATCTGAACCGTGTTCTGTTCACCCATCCCTATCAATAACCTTCCCTAAAAAAGGAAGGTTAGAGAGACTGGCCGGTAACTGGCCAGGGAGTCAACGTCAAGAGATGGCTTCTTGAGCAAAGGTCATACCACAGCCTCCTTAAGGCACCTCGAGACCTTGCCCTCCACAAGGGAGGCGATGACAACCCCTGCCAGCAAAGACCCCAACATCTCCCAGCTGGCTGTAACCAGTCAGGATGGGCATGGATCAAGTGCGCAAGTTGTGGCCCTCACAGCTCCCAGAACCTCCAGCACATCAGCAGATGACACTGGCTTTTGCTCAGGAAGCGGATGCATGGGAGCCATCCGATCAGTGGCCTCAGCTAACAAGGTGTTCCAAAGAGCAATGAGGTCATCAAGTGGAAGGCTGTCGAGGTCAGAAGGTATATCCCCCAGGGCATTCCAGAATCGCTCTGGTCCATAAGTCTTTGGGGATGAACCAAATGAACAGGTTCCACACCTTGCCTGGGGCAGACATCCGCCAGGAGACTGGCTTATAGGAGATAATGGTCTGTCCATGACAAGGGCATAGATGACACATCTCCCACCAACTACCACCTCCCCTCCGGCCTCAAGGCCGGTGCAAAAAACTAGATCCAGAGTATGCCCCTCCTCGTGAGTCGGGCCACATACTACCTGAGACAGGCCCATGAATGCCATGAACTCTTGCTCCGCCCCCTTAAGACTGGTATCAGCATGTATATTGAAGTCCCCTAAGACCAACAGCCTTGAGGACTGCAGTACCACCTCCAACACCAGATCGGCTAAAGCAAGTAGAGATGCTGCCTCACAGGAAAGTGCACGGTATGCAAGCAGCAGCGCCAATCAGTCTCCAGCTAAATCAACCACGAAATGAATGCCTTCTATTCCGGATGGAGTTTGCACAGGATATCTCAGAATGAACCAAGTATCCCTAAAAACTATGGCTATGCCCCTCACCCCTGTCCCGCTGGCCGCAGTTGATGCTTCACAGAGAACCCTGCTGGAACAAGGTCAGCCAGAATCGGCCCCGACTCGGTGTCCAGCCCAGTCTCCGTGATGCACGCCAGGTTGGCCACCTGATCCAGGATCAGGTCCCAGACCATAAAGGGCTTATTTGTGACCGACCTGGCATTTAACAGCAGCAAAACGGGACCAGGGGCCCTTCCATCCTCAGCTACCTCATTACCTGGGTTGGGGGCGACAAGGGGGACAGGCACTAACCACCTCGGCCCCCAGAGGGACCATACTTTCCTCAGTCTATCACAACCCCAATAGCTGTGGGCTCTCCCCAGGCCAGCCCCCTCGGCTGAATCACCAGACAGGCAAAGGGGACCCCCACACCCCAAGACCCCACCCCCACCCCTCACAGGGTGGTGTAATCTCCCTCCCCCCCCAATCCCAGATCTAATCCCTCTTCTCTCACAGGGAGGTAAAGATCCTCTATCCCAATTCCCTCCTCAGCCCCTGCTCTCACCAGGGAACCAGGCCATCATACCACCACCAACCTACCACACTCAGACAAAATCAACACCCCCTCCCCTAACAAAAAATAACCACCCCTATCTTTAAAACCCCACCACTAACACCAGCTACTAACCCCTGCCTTTATCATCCCAGCCTCCCCCCTCCCCAGCTTTCAGTCCCACACCAAAGGGCCCTTCGGTGTTGTCTTTAGGTGCGCATCGGTGGTGGTGCCAGGCCGGGCTCTGCTTTGAGCCCCCTCACCAGGCGTCCTGCTGGGAAAGCTTGCCCCGCCCCTCAATAGATGTTAGTCTGGTGGGACTAGAGGCCCAGTACCTCCTGGGGGTGAGCCCTGCAAGCTCCTAACCCCACGTGGTACGCTACCAAGTGCAGTGCCTGAATTGCTTTTTAGAATTAGACTTAAGCTCCAGCGCTGTGTACAACTAGTAGCACCTTAGAAATTATTATTATTAGTAGTAATAGTCACAGACACCTTTGGTCCTAAAAATTCTTGTATGAGTGGATTTGTATGTATTGAAATCAGTGTGGCTTTGCTGGTGTAAGTACTTTTAGGATTACAGCCATTTGTCACATAAGCACTTTTGAAAATATTATCCATAGTGTATAACATGGAAGCTATTCAACACATACTAGTTAAATTAGGTATAATAAATATTCATCAAGAAACTGCTGACTCATTTACATTTATTGCATAATTGGATTTTTCCTCTCTCCTCTTTAATCACTTAGAGTAAAAGAAACTATCAAGGGAATAAGACAACCATTTTCCTTGCAACATCCAATTGCAGAAGGAATTTAAAATAGATTGTAAACCCCTTGGGGTAGGTAGGGACCCATCTATAACTGTTGATTGTACAGTGCCCTGTACACTGCTGCACTATATAAATTAATTAATAAAAATAACAATTAATAATAAACCCTACCGGTTTCCCCCACTGTTAACTAATGCATCTTTCTTACTTGAATTTGTTAATGATAATGTCCTAGTTGTTACTCACTCTCAGGAACATTTCTGTCTGCCCATCACAAAAAGAACTCTTTGAAACAGACAGATTCTTTTTAAAAAAACCAACAATCCCCAAACCCTCCACATGTGTTCTGTAAAGCACAGTTCTGAACACTTCATAGCAAGGGATATCCCAGAAAGCCCTTTGTAACACATTTATGGAGGTTCTGCTTGATTTATAATATTCAAGAAAAAAACTTTAATAAATCACATTTTTCTTTTTTACTTTCCCATTTGTCTAAGGATTGTTTGTGGATGCCAAAATGTGTTAAGTTTGGATGGTTCCTGCCCTACACTCCGGCACCCAATGAATACAGTGCTTGGAAGCAACATTATATTGCCTGTGCTACCAACCTTGATTACCTTACTCCCAGGGAAGCCACTGCAATCTATGGGACCCTCAATGAATCTAAAGCAGGAACGGAGGAGCAGGAAGAAATTCTAAGAGAAAAACACAGAAGAAAAATTATTCAGGAGAGATTAGCACTACATAAGAGTCAGTGGTATTAAAATAACTAACTACTACTTTATTCTGATACTGGTGAAGTAGAATATTTAAGTAGCCAAAGCTGCCTTTTATTTTGCTTTAGAAAAATTTAAATTGTGAAAATAAATTATACCTTCTTATATTATATCATTTACATAAATGGGTAAGTAGCAAAAGTGACAAGTGTAATTGATTTTATGATAGACCTTGTTTTCTTCGAATGTATATAGCAAAGTGCTAACAATATTCATTCTTAATGGTGTACACATAAAGGTTTCTAATGCCTCCCTGTCATTGAAATTTATAAAAATTATAAACACCATGGTTGCTGATACAGTTTCCACATTCAGCCTTTTTGGAAACATGGGGTGTTTTTAGACGATACGAGCAGGCAAGGAGGTCCGCGATCGGTGCAGGGGGAAGGTGTGGGGGCGCTGCATGCGGGGGAAAGCTTCATGTGAGCAGCCCCACTCACAGCCGCCCTGCCCACCCAATTCGTGCATGGGGCACTCTGGCTTTTTGCCAAAGGCCCTGTCCGTGGGGGATGGGTGAGTGCAGGAGCGTGCATTGTCTCCCCCCTCCCCCCCCCATGACATTCAGATGAGATGAGCCCCACACAAGGACAGGCAGTCCTTGCATGGGACCATCTAATTTAATAACGCCCACTGTAGCAGATTTACAGGTAGGTGTGCACGTGTGTGTGTCATACATATACACATACAGTCTCTCGTACGCACACCCACACACGCCAAGGACAGTTTTGAACAGTTTAAGGGCTATATCAACTGACAACTTCATCCATCCCACTATTAAATTCACATGTAATAGCACTGTCGATAATTCTTACATCCCCTTTCTTGATCTCCTTAACACTGAGCAAAACAAGATAATCACAGATCTGTATAGTAAACCCACTGATGCTCACCTTTACTTAAACTGGAATTCTTGGCATCCTAGACACATTAACAAAAACCACATCGTTTATAGCTTGGCTCTAGGATTAGACGTATCTGCAGCAACAATGTAAATTACCTCCAGTGAACCAAAGAACTCAAAGAGCATCTTCTAAACGGGGGGATATGATAACATCCCAGGCATCTACTCAAACTAGAGAATCCCTCCTCCACAAAGGTGAGGCAAATACCTACAAGGAACTCTGCATCCCTTATGTGGTAGACCTTCATCCAGCATCTCCTAACTATCACCTGGCAATTAAGGAGAACTCCCTCATAGTAGCTAATTCACTATGTTTTTAAAAAGCCATCAGACTTCCTCCTTTCATTGCTTTTCGCCAACCTCCAAATCTACATAAATTACTTGTCAGATCTGCACTAAAATTGCCTGTTAGCAACCCTGGATTGCATTACTGTGAATCCAATTGTTGCATCACCTGTATCCATCTGAAAGAAAGCGGAACTGGTAGGATCTATTACATCAAACAGATCACATGCAAGTCTAGCAATGTAATATATGTGACAGAATGCAAACGCTGTGGATGCCACATGCAGTACGTTTGGAAAACAACCACGGAAAACACCATACCTGGTTCAGAAACCGCAAATCAGCTATTGTGACTAAGAAGCGTGAACAACCTGTTGCAAGCAACTTCAACTACATGCTCTAGCGGTTGTGGTGTCGGGGGTGGTGTTGCGGTCCCCAAAGACAGTAGTCTTTGGGGACCGCAACATTCATGCTGATGCCGCCCTTGGGAGAGTGGAGCATGAGTTCATGGCCGCCATGGCAACCATGGGCCCATCTTAGACGGTTATCAGTCCGACACATCAGGGAGGACATACCTTAGACCTTGTGTTTTGCACCGGCCTTGAGGCAGGTGTTCCGTTAGTGGGGGAATATATCAACTGTGCCCTTATCATAGATGGATCATTACCTCCTGCAGACCTCGCTCCTGGTGCATGCCTGCCCCCGGAATTGTGCTGAACCAATTCGGATGATTTGCCCTCAGAGGATGATGGAACCAGGAGCAGTTCCAGAATGCTCTGGAGAAGATACCCTCTGACCTTGACGACTGTCTAATAAATGACCTCGTTGTGCTGTGGAATACTGTGCTGACTGAGGCCATTGATCAGACAGCTTCTAGGCGTCCGCTGCCCAGGCGACAGTTCTGCAGGCCTCCTTGGTTTTCTGAGGAGCTGCGGTTGCTAACGCGAGATGGGTAGCGGTTGAAGCGACGATGTTGTTGTTTACGTGCTGAAGCTGACAGATTGTGGCATAGAGCCAGTTTACGAGTCTATGCCATGGCTACGCGAGCAGCAAAGAGAGAGTTCTTTGCTGCTCTCATAGCGTCAGCAAAATCCCATCCAGCAGAGCTTTTCCGGGTTGTGCGGGGGTTGGTCAATCAATTATCGCCATGGTCAAAAATAACAAACAAACATATCATATAATAAAATACAGAACTGTATAAATAAATATTTATATACAAAAGGAATAAAAAATTCATGCGTATCCAGCACAACCATTATAAAGACCTAAAATAAAAAAGAGAATAGAGACCAAATTACGAGGAAGAGGGCAAACTAAACAACCTCAGGGCAGAGCAGTGCGAGTTCTCATGGCTAATAATGAAAAGGAAGCAACCGCCTGTATTACCTTCTCGTCTTGAGATGCCATTAACTCTATTAAAGTGTTTTTGTGCCAAGAGCAACTCTCTCCCCCTAGGGGAGTTATCCATACCAACCTAAGAGACTCATACAGAGGGCAAGAAAAGAAAAAATGATCCAAGTCCTCCACTATAGCAGTCCTGCACGGGCAGAGTCTTTGGTCATAAGGTATATTTTTGTACCGACCCTCAACCACAGCAGTAGGAAGGAGCTGAAAACGTAAACAGGTGAAAGCTCTACGCACTATAGCATCCTTTAAAATATCCAAGTATGGCTCAACCCTGTGCATCTGTTTGAAAAGATGTAATTGTGGGGCTACCTTTCAAGATGCCAAGGCGGCCAAATCTTCCTGTTTGCATATATCGGTCAACCTTAACTTGACCAGATGCTTTTGTAAAGATAAACTTTTCCCCTGCAAACCGGCAATTAGGAGACATGCCCTGGTCAGACAGATCATAATTTGGGCAGTCCAAGGGTAAAAAGGCACCCCTGAGTAGTCCAGCTCCTCCTCCAGGCATAAAGCTGGTAAAGAGGACCCCACCTGATTAACTAGCCTAAGCCAGTAACCAAGGGCCCGCTGCTTCTTAAGGCAGTCTATAGCCAGCATGCCTGTCTTTGCTCTGACCACTGAAGCCGGAACACTCTGGGTACTCTCAGTAGCCTTCTCAAGATCTTTGGGGAATGGGAGTCGCACAGGGCCAGCCTAGTCAGAAGGTCACTCAAATAAAGGCTAAAGAGGAGAGAGGAGCCAAGACGCGTTCCTGTCTAACTTCTCTCCTAACTCTGAAAGGATCTGACAGAGAGCCATCTACCTTCAATCTAACTCTTGCATAGTTCTCTGCATGAACATGCATAAGTAGAGACAGCAGATGGCCATCAATCCCCAGATGATAGAGCTTCTTCCAGAGTTTCATTCTGGGCACAGTCAAAAGCCTTTTGGAAATCGACAAAAGCCATAAAGATCTTCCCTGCCCTTATTTTCACATATTTAGTAATAATATGGATTAAAATAAAGCAGTTGTCGATGACCCAAAAACCCTTCCGAAAAACACTCTGTTCCTGGAGAATCAGATTCTGCCCATAGGCCCATATCTCCAAATGTTTAAGAAGCAACTTGGTATAAATTTTAGCAATAACTGGCAAAAGACTAATAGGGCGGTAACAGCTCGGATCAGTAGGGTTCCCTTTCTTAAAAATAGGAACGATGATGGATGTGCCCCATTCTCGAGGTGTTCTCGACGTAAGGTTAACAAGTGTGAAATATGAAGCCAGCAGAGGAGCCCACCAATCTGGGCAAGCCTGCAAGGCTTCAATAACAATGAAGTCTATACCTCGGGATTTATTGCGTTTAAAAGATTTAATTACCAGAGCCACTTGAGCAGATGTAACTTGCGGACTGAACGCTGAGCTACCAGTTCGTGAGGCAGAAGTAGGGAAAACCAGAGGAGACTCTTCTTCACCTTCGGTCCCTACTCCAAAGAGCTCCTCAAAAAAGGATATCCATGTCTCTGCCTCAATCTCGACTGTACTTCTGCATATACCCGGGGAAAGCTCGGTATTAAGAATGGCCCAAAATGTCCACGAAAGGAGGCAGCAACAAGGAGTTTTGCCCATACAAGCTGAACATACCCTTGTTTTTTCTCCTTTAGCAGAGCCTTGTACCGCCCTCTTACCAGCAAAAATTGCACTTTAGTTGAGTCGGTGTATTCCCTTACCCACTTCCTCTGAACATAAACCAGTAGGCGTTTGGCTCACCTGCACTCCTGGTCAAACTAACCACGCGATTGATACCGGATAGGGCTCGATGTCTGAGAAAGAACATTTCGGGCAAGAGTCGATACAATTGAGGAGTAATGTTCTTCCCAAGCAACGATATCCCGACTTGGGTCACTTGTTGATCTAATAGCCTCCCTGGACTGGCTTAACTCCTGACTCCAGAGCACAGCAAGAATCTTAGGTAGGAGCGAATCGCTCCACCTGACTCGAGTTCTACCAGTATCTGGGTTAGCGTGTAGGACCTTGGGGGTGCAGGGGTTTAAACAGTAGGTCACTTCAACTGTCAAGGCCAAATGGTCACTCTCTGGGCGTGGTACCAGCGTAAAATTTGTAAACCTTGCCCATTGAGAAACCTGCACCACTATATAATCTACTACACTTTGCCCAATAGTGCTAACATAGGTAAATTCCCCACCCGGATCTCCTGGGCCCTGACCATTCAGCATCCTCAGCCCGTTTGTCATTAGTAAATCTAGAAAACGGGTCCCTATTTCGTTCGTAATTTGGTCTCTAGATTTTCTTATCAGTAAAGGCACAGGTTCATCGGAGCCTAATACTAGGTCCGAATCCTGAAAGGCCCCAGTCCTAGCATTCCAATCACCAACTACAATGCACAAAGCAAGGGGAAACCGCTCAAACAGTTGTTCTAGCATATCATCAAGAGCCCCCCAAACGTCTGCTTTATAGTATACAGACGAAGAAGGGGGAATATATAAATTTAAGAGCAGCAATAAAGTCCCAGAGGGTGATTTCCACAATCCTATTTGAAACTCTGGTCGCAAAGATGGAAATACTTCCCACTACTCTGGCCGGGGGTTGGTCAGTCTGGCCTCCCTCAACCTTGGAGTGGAGTCATCTATTGCCCGCTGTGACATTTTTGTAGATTTTATTTGATAAAAATCGCTCGTATTCACCACGATTTCGACACTGCACTTACTACACTAGAGGAACCAGAGGAACCTGTCATGTCCAGATTTTTTTGGGATCAGTTTCAGTCGGTGACACCCACCGATGCGGTGGATGTTCTTGGGGCAGTCAGGGCCACTTCTTGTTAATTAGATCCTTGACCGTCCTGACTGGTTAAGACCTGCTGGGAGACAATGGGGCCATTGCTGGCTGGGGTGGTCAACATCTTCCTGAGGGAGGGCAGAGTGCTGGGCTGTCTCAAGGAGACGGTGGTGCGGCCTCTGTTCAAGGAACCATCGCTTGATGTTGAGTCCCCTGCCAGCTATCGGCCTGTCTTTAACCTTCCCTTTTTAGGGAAGGTTATTGAATGGATAGTGGCTCAACAGCTGCAGGGGCATCTTGATTGCATTGGTTTTCTTGATCCCTCCCAGTCTGACTTCCATCCGGGTCATGGCACAGAGACTGCGCTTGTGACTTTGGTCGATGACCTGCGCCAAGAATTGGATTGGGGTTGTTTGACCCTGCTGATTTTGTTAGATCTGTGCTGCGTTTGATACCATTGATCTTGAGATGTTGGTGACGCATCTGTGGGACTGTGCAGGGGTGGACGGGACTGCTCTTTAATGGTTCTGCTCTTTCCTGATGAAAAGAACCCAGCAGGTGGTGCTCAGGGTTTGTTTTTCATCATACCGAGACCTCTCGTGTGGAGTCTCGCAGGGTTCTGTTTTGTCCCCTCTCCTGTTCAACATGTACATGCAGCCGCTCGGCGAGGTGATCAGGGGGTTCGGTGTGTGGTGTCCTCAATACGCTGATGACACCCAACTGTACCTCTCTTTTTCAACAGACCCAGGCCCGGCAGTCTTGGTGTTTGGTGGCTGTGGATGAGGGCTAATCAACTGAGACTGAATCCTGACAAGACGGAGGTGATGTTAGTAGGTAAGGTGATGGAGTTGGCGGCCCCCATTGTTGATGGGGTCTGTCCTCCATTGGCCTCCCAGGTACGGAGTCTGGGGGTGCTCCTCGATGCACAGCTCCGCCTGGATTCTCAGGTGGAGGCTGTGGCGAGGAGTGCTTTCCGCCAGTTACATCTGGTGCGACAGCTTCGGCCGTTTGTGTCAGACTCTGACCTGGCCACGGTCATCCATGCTTTCATCATCTCTCAAATGCACTATTGTAACGCACTCTACATGGGGCTACCCATGGTGATGGCTCGGACACTGCAGCTGGTGCAGAATGCGGTGGCCCGTCTCCTAGTGGGACTGGGCCACCGGGAGTATATTACACCAGTGCTTCGTTCTCTGCACTGGTTGCCGGTGGTTTTCCAGGTCCGATTCAAGGTGTTGGTCTTGGCCTATAAAGCCCTAAACGGCCTGGGCCCTGCATATCTGTGAGATCGCCTCACTCCCCGGGTCCTGGATTGACCCCTGCGGTCGTCCAGGGCTGCCCTGCTCGAGGTCCCCCAAGTTTTTTGGGAGGCCACGCAGGAGAGGGCATTCTCGATGGCTGCGCCACCCCTATGGAGCTCCCTGACCCTTCCCTTCTTTTGGAGAAGTTGCAAGACCTGGCTGTTCCACCAGGCGTTTGGCAGGGGAAAGGGATAGTGGGGGTGGGGGTGTTATGTTTCTCTGTTTCCTCCTTTTTGTGATTTATTTTAATTGTTTTAACAATTGTAAGCCGCCCCGAGCTGCCTGTGGCAGGAGGGACAGGCTAATAAGTTTTTAAAAATAAATAAAATAAACAAACTCAGCAGATCGCACCCTCCCTGACATGGAAATCTTTCCAACAGAAAAACCATCCAATCCTGGATTGCTAGAAGCTAGAGAAAACTTCTGGATTTACAGGCTTGACATCCTAACACCCAATGGTCTTAACTTAGAGGATAATACATGACCTTTAATCTTTTCTTGTATTATACATAGCATTCTCGCAACCAAATATCAGATGTCACCTACCTGAGAACTCTCTCCATCCTCAGTGTCCTTAGAACTGTCACTTTGGCTTACAGTACCTCATTTAAAAATTGACTGTTACTGATGAAGGCGGAAGCCGAAACATCTAACTAAATTATCTTAAACTTATCTCTGTTTTCATAGTCATTTATAGTTATATTTATCCCAGTGTTTAGTTTCGTTTTTATTAGGCTCTAGCTTTCGTCATGACCAGAAGAGAAAACCAAGGAACCAGAGGGAAAAAAATACATAAATAGTACTCCAAACATCATACATCGGAGACGCCCATCTTCCAAACAAGATGGATACCTCCATCTAATACTTTCGCTTTGCATTGTACCCTCATAGAAACCGGAGGGGAAAATTGCGGGCCCCACCAGGAGATTTCCTATCGTAACCCTACATCCCCTCTTCCCTACTTCCTCCACATCTCCATACTCCGATTACATTACTTACTTCTGCCACACGAGTTCAACCAAAGTTAAAACAACAATAATTAACAATAAAATAAGTGATAAAACCCTAAATAATAAAACATCTAACTAGTTTAGATAACTAGTTATCCCAGTGATTGTCTGTATCCCTCAACGATCCAGAGCTTTCTTGACTGTAGCACTGTTTAGTTGCTTATCGCGTGTGTATGCCGCCCTTCCCACAGAAGCTCAGGGCAGCACACAATCATAAAACTATTAAAATCAACAAAAAACTCCAATAATACCCCACCCAAACCACCCCTACACTTCCCACCCATTCCATCCCACCCTATCCCACCCGCTGAACCCCCCATCCCATATCCAACCCCAATGAATCCCTGCTGCCAAAAGCCTGACGGAACAAAATGGTCTTACACTGCCTCTGATAAGTCACCAGGCTTTAACACAGGTGGACCTCCTGGGGGAGAGAGTTCCATAGCAAAGGTGTGATGACTGAGAACGCCCTCATAGTTGAGACCCAGTGAAAAATCGGAGTCTCCAGAAAGGCACCCCCAGCCTATCACAGAGGCTGTGACAGGACATGGAGAGCCAGGTGATCCCTCTGATAGATGGAGCCTAGGCAGTTTAGGGCTTTTAAGGTCAGCACCAGCACTTTGAATTGGGCCTGGAAGACTATCGGCAGCCAGTGCAGCGAATGGTGCACCAGTGTCGTGTGCTTGTGGTGACACCTCCCGGTAAGGAGGCAAGCCTGCATCACCTGCAGCCTCTGGACCATCACCAAGGGTAGCCCCACATAGAGTGCATTGTAGTAGTCTAACCTCAAGATGATAAAAGCATGGACGACAGTCTGAAAGAAAAGGCCGCAGTCTCCTCACCAGATTGAGTTGGTGAAACGTACTCCTCGCAATCCAGATGCAGCAAAAGATCCAGAAGCGTTTTGAGGCTGCGAACCTGATCAACCAAAGGGGGCCAAACCCCATCAATAAGAGGAGTCTCAATCCCCTCCAGGGCACAAGACTGACCAACCATCATCACCTCAGTTTTGTCAGTATTCAGCTTCGGTCGACTTGCCCTCATCCAGTCCCCCACCGCAGCCAGGCAACGGGCAAGCACTGAGACTGTCGGAGCTGAGTCGGATGAAAAGGAGATGTAGAGCTGGGTGTCATCAGCATATTGATGGCACTGCACCCCAAGCCTCAGAATGACCTCATCCACCAGCTGCATATACACATTAAACAAGAGGGGGGACAGACTGAAACCCTGTGGAACCCCACAAGGAAGATCCCGTGAAGATGATAGGCAATTGCCCAACACCACCCGCTGAGACCTCCTGGCCAAGAAAGAGAAGAATCACTCAAGAGCAGTCCCGACCACTCCAGCCAGGTCCCACAGGCAAGTAAACAGCACCCTATGATCAACAGTATCAAAAGCCGCTGAAAGATCTAATAAAATCAACAGGGTAGAATTTCCCCAGTATAACTCAAGGCGAAGGTCATTGACCAAGGCCACAAGTGTAGTCTACGTGCTATGTCCAGGACTGAAACCAGACTGCGAAGGGTCCAGAAATCTGATAGCATCCAGATACACCTGGAAGGGACAAAACACCGCCTGTTCAATAACTTTTCCTAAAAAGGTAAGGTTAGGGGAATATGTCCAAGGCTGTCCAATGATGACTTCTTAAAGCAGAGGCCGTATAATTGCCATCTTAAGGCAGCTCAGTACTCTGCCCTCCTGAAGGGAGGTGTTGATCACCCCAGCCAGCAACAGCCCCAACATCTCCTGGCTGACTTTCACCAGCCAAGATGGGCATCGATTGACAACTTGTGGCTTGCATAGCCCCCAGAACTGCCTCCACATCGGTGGGCAACAATGACTGAAACCAATCCCCCCAAAAAGGACAAGGCTGGCTTTTGATAACCCCCAGCTCTAACTCTGCACCAGAAAGTCATGATGAATACAAGCAATTTTATCTGCAAAGTAATAAATAAAAATGTCACAGCAGGCACTGGACCCCTCCAGTTCCTGGCTGGACTGACCAAACTCCTCACCACGTGGAAAGTCTTCACTGGACACGACTTCGCAGATGCTATGATGGCAGTGAAGAAAACCTTCTTTACTGCCATCGAAGCTACAACAGTCTTTAAAAACGATCTATACCATAATCGGTCAGATATTTCTACAGAAGTCTCTGATTTAGGATTTTTATTAACAATGTAGAAAATGTTGAGACTTTTTTCTCTACCAGCTAATGCTTTTATTTTAGGTATTTTATATTCGAATTAGATTTGTTTTCCCCCCAGTCAGTAAACAGTCTCCCCTCATTTGGCATATGTTTGAAATATAAATAAAATATTTATGGAGATTCTGGAGAGCACATCTTTGTATCAGGCCTTTAACACAAGACAACTTTTTTTTCTTAGCATAAACAATTTGGAAATCTAACAATTACTATCTATAGGGCAAGATGTTTTATCTAGCTAAATGACTACTCAGTAAAACTAACATGATTATTTCAAATAGATTGTCCCTTTAGTTACTGCATTATCTTTTCTGAAATTGTGCATTTGTTGTAGCTGTGGTTTAAAACTCATGTGTTTTAAACTTAGTGTTTGTTTTTCAGAAGAGTTATTCAAAGCTCGTCCACCATGGGTGAGTGGGACATGGACCTCACGGTTCCTAAAAAATACATCACAACCAAGGCTGGCTGAGACTATTCAGGACCGGACTGGACTACAGGCAGCTTTGTTACTAATTAGGGTAATAAGCTTTTCAAAACTTTTGATGGATCATTCCTTTGTAAATCACTTGGATACATTCTACCAACTAGCTTTTTTTAATGCAATTAGGGCTTGTTCAGTTGCTTTGTTTTGTATCGATTTTGTATGATCTTGTTATACGTTTTTAACAAAGGCCTTGACAAAAGCCTGTGCCTATGTAAATAAATTTTGACTGACAATTAGGGCCTTTACAGACTCGAAGTCAAATAACGTGTGTATGGAAACTGCGGTTGAGCAACATTGCTGCTATGGAGATCACATTTAAATGAGTGAGAAATTAATTTCCTATAAATTACAACTAAATTTCAGTTTTATTACCAGGTAAGTTGTACTTGCCTCTTACAAATAGCTGAGATTACTTGCGTTTTGGTAACACTAGAATAATTTTTCATGACAGTAAATTCTTCTTGAATTGACTTAGGCTGCATCCACACTATAGTTAAGTGAGTGGAAACAGTCTTATGCTCGAGATTTTAATTTTCCATCTCAGGACAGAAAAAAGGGCAAATATCAGCAAGGAAGCAAAGCAATAGGAAACAAAGCGCCACCGCCTTGAAACCGGTGGCAGTGCTTGGGCTGTGCCCCCTCCCCCCGTGGATGCAAAGCTGAGGCCCCCCTCCCCTTCTCCCATGCACAGACGTGCCACCACACCGAAGCATGCGGCAGCAGTGCCGAGTTGCGGGTGCAGAAACACACCCACAACTTTCAAGCAGACCCCCTTTCAAGAAGATCAGAGCTGTGCATGGGCACGAGGATGCCCGCAAGGATGAGCAAACATGTTTAAAACTCACCTCCACAGGTAGGGGGAAAATGCTAATTGAAGAAGCATGCACGCGAGCAGGCAAAAGCTCCTCAAGTGGCCCAGTAGCAATTGGGAGAGAGGAAGAGGCACCTGGCCAGTCCAGGTATATATACCTGCCTGGCTACCCGCCCCCCAGATGCACTCCTCCCTCCCCATTGGGCCACAGGGCCGTGCCTATAGAGCAGGGGAGGGGCGAGGGGCCCTCGCCCCTCCCCAGCCCAAATCCCTGTTCTGTGCAAGCGGGCACAAACCAGCCCCCCCTGCTAAGGGCATGGGGGGGGGGCATTCTTTTCCTCTGAGTAATGGTTAAATGTATTCTCAATTTGCTGTCTGGCAGTGATAATAATGTTCTATTGTTAATAAAAGTATAAAATTGTTTATCAGTTAAAAAATATTTCTACATTATAGGGAAAGAATCTGAGAAAATCCAGCTGGCATTAGTATGGAATAGACAAACTTGAATACTTCCAAAATAAACAAAATATGCAATCACAAGCACCATGATATTAAATGCTTAGATGTGTATAAATGCCTGAACCTCAAAAGTAAAATGGGAGAATTAGAGTACTTAGCTTTAAGTGAAGCCGTTAATACAACAGGCATCTCAGAATACGCTGGATGAGGACAATCAATGAGACGCAGATATTATATTTATTATTATTATTATTATAAGCTTTTATATAGCGCCAGCGATGTACCTGGCGCTTTACAGATAATTAGATAGACATGGTCCCTGCCCGAGAGCTTGCAATCTAAAGACAGGGGGAGGGGAGACAGGGAAGGGGGAACAGAGGGAGAGACAAGGGATGCAACAATCATGAGGTTGTGAGAACCCAGGTACACGTTCTTGGCTTGGTTACAGTAAATTAGGAGTTTGCAGATAACAGGTGGGGGATAATCCTGGGTGGGGATGATTAGCAGGAGTTAGGAAGGGCGGAGCGGAAGAGGTGGGTTTTGAAGACTTGAAGGTACGAAGAGAGGGGGCCAGGCGAATGTGGGCAGGGAGGGAGCTCCAGGCATGCAGGGCAGCGGGGGAGAATGGATGAAGGCAGTTGGGGGAGCAGGGGAGGCGTGGGAGGGTGAGGGAGGGGATGGAAGAAGAGCAGAGTGCTCGAATGGGTTCGGAGGGAGATCAGGGAAGAAAGGTAGGGGGGGAGCAAGGTTATGAAGGACTTTGTAGGTGAAGACGAGGAGCTTGTGCAGAACATGTTCAGGAAAGGGGAGCCAGTGGGGAGAGGAGAGGAGAGACTGCACATGGTCAAAGCGATGGGCTAGGTGGATGATCTTGGCAGCAGAGTTTTGAACAGAGATGAGGGAAGAAAGGTGAGAGCGAGGAATATGATTGATATATATTTAATCATACTAGGAGTGGAATAGCCCTATATGTTAAAGACAGCATTGTGTCTAGCATGATAAAAATAATAAATGACAAACTCTCCCCTGGAATCACTATTGATAGAAATTCCATGTGTAAATGAAACCAGACAGTAGTGGGGCTATATTATTGACCTTCTGACCTGGATGCTAAGGGAAATCAGAGAGGCTACAGAAGTAAGCAGTGCAATAATAATGGAGTACTTTTTCACACAACGGACAATACAGTTGTGGAACCCATTGTCAGAGAAGGCTGTGAAAGCCAGCAGCATAACTAGCTTTAAACGGAAATTGGATACATTTTTAGAGGGCAGAACCATAAATGCCTGCTCGTCAGGGTTTAAATCCCTGGCTAGTGGTAGTTGAGAGTGGTTAGCAGGTGATGGGTTACGCCTCCACGACCTGTACATGTATTTGTCTTTAGGTACTGCCACTGTCGGAGACAGGATGCTGGGCTAGATGGACCAACCCAGTATGGCACTTATGTTCTTATTAGTGGAAACATTACTACACTGCTGCTTCATGATTATTTGTCCCCATTACCATTCTGAGACTTTCATAAAATATTAAATTTATTTACCCGTACAAGCATCTGAGAGGTACAGAAATAATAATTATCCCCACTTTGCAGACCGACTAAATGACTTACCCAAGGTCATGAAGGAAGTATGTGGTCAAGCAGGGAATTGAACTCAAATTTCTTATGTCTCAGGCTAACTTTCTAACACCTGGACCATACTTCCAGTCACACATCCTTGTCTTGTTTAAATGCTTTCAGGGAAAAAAATCTCCTCCAAATCATATACTTTCAACACAGCTGTCTGAAGAAATTAAACCTGTATCAAGCCTTAAACTGGAAGCTGAGAAAGAGTTTGTGTTGGCTTCCTTAAAAACTTTGTCCAAAAGGTAAGTAGTACACTCAAGGTTGCAGAAATACTGGAGACTAATGATAACACACATGGAGTGGTCTCAAAAGGTTAATATGAGTGACAGAAGACATGTCAAACACTACACAAATGAGATCTTTGCGGGTATGCTGGTTGACTTTTGGCCCACTGAATATTTACAATTTGACAGAGCTAATCGTTATCCATTCATTATAAATAAGCCTTAGTTAGCTTTCCTCTGTATATGCAGTTGTGGTGCTCTTCCTGAATACTGAAAGGGCCAATTATTATTAAATATTGATATAGTGCCAGCAATGTACCTGGCACTTTACAATTGTTGAGAGTAGATAGGGTCCCTGCTCCAGGGGGCTTACAATCTAAGAGACACGAGGGGTGGGGGCAACAGAAGGAGAGAGGAGGATACATTCATGAAGGCGTGAGGTTGCAGGTATGTGTGCTTAATTTAGTTACATAGAGGAACGTGATGTTGGGAAAATCAGGAAGAGGACTAAGGACGTTTTCAGATGGACATCTAATCCTAGATAAAATCCTAGCTTATTAGCTAGGATTTACAAACTTCATTTTGTTCAGATGGACATTTTAATGCTAGATAACGTTAATCCTTGATAGTCCGTCTGAACACAACCTTGCTGTTAATCCAGATTTACAGTCTCCTGGATGAATTTGCAATCCCATGGTGCTCAGCGCGATGTTCACTCCCTGGTGAACTTTAGGTGACTAGCCATGGCTCTGACACATAAGCAGAAAAGTTAACTGTTTGCAAAAGAAAAAGAAAAGAAATAAGAAATGGAGGGATGGGAGAGAGATGGGAGGGAGCAGGGTGAGCTGTGTCAGGCCGCTTTTCGACGAGTGGCCAGGGAAGCGTGTTCTTCAGTGCACCGGTAGGAAAAGCAACACGGGGTGCTATATGCACCGGAAGTGGCTGTCCACCATAGGAATCGGCGGTGCATGCGGCCTCCCTGCCCTCTTTGAAGATGCATTCTGGAAACCCTGATATCGAGGTTTCCAGAACGCGTCTTGTGGGAGGCCATGCGCACTGTCGCTTCCTATGACGGGCAGCCACTTCTGGTGCATTTAAATGCACCCCGTGTGACTTTTCCTACCAGCGTATTGAAGAATGTACTTCCCAGGCCATTCGTCTAAAAGCGGCCTAAGTGTGTGTATGTTGCCTGTAGGCTGGGAGGGCTGCTGCGATGCACTTTAGTCCTGGGCTCTGCTGCTCCAGTCTAGGGCATCAGCACTGAAGCCTAACAAGCCTGACCCTTCATTTTACTGCGATCAGGAGCAGCCCTGATCCTGCCTCCTGCTGCTGCCACCACTGTCTCTGCTCTGAGGAGACCTTGCATGCCACAATCTGCCTCCTGTCTCCCCCTCACTTTCTCGAAGCAGACACCCCGACTGTGTGTCCCCTACCCCCCACAGCACCCTCCTCTGTCGCTCCCCATCTCACCCTCCCCGATTCTCCTCCTCCCTGGCTCTGGGGCTGACAATCCCAGCCGCAACCATTAGCTGGAGACGGACCTTCTCCCTCCCTGTCAGCCCCCTTCACTCCCGGTGCCTGTTAGCCCCATGTACCATAGAGGCAGAAATGGCTAGCGCGGCGGTCAGATCTTCACGTAGGACTCTGTGGCTTTAATCTAGGATTAGTCCATTCAGACAGACTAACTAGGATTAGTTTAACGTCCAGATATCATAACCCTAGCTTGCTAAGGTTTACACTAGAGAGAGGTTTTCAGGAGAGATTTGAAGATTGGGAGGGAGGGAAAGAAGTGAATGTGTTCAGGGAGGGAGTTCCAGGCATTTGGGGGGGGGGGGGGG
>QEPC01000585.1:929322-949809 GCA_003113815.1 Sphenodon punctatus
GGGGGGGGGGGGGGGCAACAAGGAAGAAGAGGCAAATACACTTAGAAGATCATGGGAGTCGTGAGGGTGGTGGAAGAGGAGGAGTGGAGCTTTCAGATGGGAGTGTAGCAGAAGATGGGTGTAGAGAGAAAGGTGGGAGCAAGGCCATGAAGAGCCTTGTACGTAAAGACAAGAAGCTTGTGCTGATTGCGTCCAGGTAGAGGGAGCCAGTGGAGAAAAGAGAGAAGGGGCTGCACGCGATCAAAGCAGCAGCCGAGGTGGATGATCTTGGCAGCAGAGTTTTGAGCAGATGAGGGAGGGGGGGCAAAGTGAGAAGGAGGCTGCAATAGTCAAGGCGAGAGATAACCAGAGCACGGACTAGGATTTTAGTGATGGAGACTCTGAGGAAAGGACAGATCTTAGCGATGATGCGTAGGGAGAGACAGGATTTAGCAACAGATTTGATTTGTGGTATAAAGGAGAGGAAGTAGTCAAAGGGTGTTTTTCAACAAGATGCCCCCACGCATGGACTATCCATGTGGGGGAGCACCCATGTGCACTCTGTGTGGGGATGCACGCTCTGTGAGCCATGCACTGCCCACCCCATCCACACATGGGACACTCTGGAAAAATCTGGAGTGCTGTATGTGGAGACAGGGTGGGCGGTGCATGGATGGGGCAGCCACGTGTGAGGCACTCATTCGAAGCACTCGCCCATGCAGGATACCCACGCACCAACCACAGACACCCACCCTCCCCCGGTCTTGTTTAAAAATGCCCAAAGATGAGGCCCAGGCTACGTGCCTGAGGGACAGGTTGAATGGTGACCTCGTCAATGGAAATTGAGAAGAAAGCGGCTTCGGGGGGTGGGAGTAAGTTGTTTTTAACAATTAGAGCAGTGAACTACTGGAATAAGCTTTCAGGGGCAGTTGTGGGAGCAAAGAATCTGAATAGCTTCAAAATGGAGTTGGATAAATTTATGGCATATCTCGTGTGAGGAGTTTTTATTATTTCATGGTATAGAACAAGGTGTTTGTCGCCCCCCCCCCCGCCTTTCTTCCTGTAGCATCAAAGTTGTCTGCAGCTGGAGGTGGGACTGTCAGGGCATCCTGAAGCCTGGGTACTATATTGTATATCAAGTGCCTTGCTGGTGGGGCCTGTGCGCATGCTCGGGGTCTAATTGGTCACCATATTTGGGGTCGAGAAGGAATTTTCTCTCCTGGCAGATTGGCAGTTGACTCCGAGGGTTTTTTGCCTTCTCCTGTAACATGGGTGTGGCTCACCCGTTTGGGACATCTGGGTTCTCTTTTTCTAAAATTATTTCCTGTTATTTCAGGCCTTTGTGTGCTCTGGCTGGTCCCAGTCTCTACTTGTAGCTATTGGTGGGATTTTTCTGTGCGGATGGTTGGGGTGTGGCAGGTTCTGCTGTGGTGAGAATATAAGGTCGAGGGAGTGGTGCGTAGGACAGTGAGTCCAGAGATGAAGGTCAAAGGAAGAAGTAATAGAGAGGAGGCGGGAGGTAGCAGGATGAGAGGGAACATGAGCATGAATGTTTGAAGTCCCCAAGAAGGATGGTGGGAATACTGTCGGAGGGGAAGAAAGTGAGCCAGGAGTCAAACTTAGAGAGGAAGGAGGAGAGTGGATCTGGGGGCAGAAAATGACAGCTACATGGAGGTGGAGTAGAGGTGTACAGATTGAGCCTCGAAGATGGAGAAAGAAAGAGGGAGGAACAGCGAGAGGTTGGAACTTGCAGGGCTTAGAGGAGGCTACCACTACCACTGCTGCCTTCAGAGTGGGGTGTGTGGTTGAAGGTGAGGCCCCCAAAGGAGAGAGCAACAGAAGTCCGTGTCGTAAGGGAGAATCCAGTTGTCGGCGCCCCCCCCCCCCCAAATGAGACAGGACACAATTACTGGATTATATATGGCCGCACCCTTTATTCATCCAAATTACAAACAATTGAATAGGTGAGGGGGTGACATTGCCTATTGTGATACGGGTCCAGTATCAACCATAACTGATTAACTTCGAACTCAAGGGAGGCCTCGATATACCCTCGACAGCCTCCCTAAACACCAAATGTCTCCCCCTCATCTAGCTCCAGGCGCGCAGCCAAAGGGAACATATGTCCATCCATTAAGGTGCCTGACAGTGGGAGGCCATACAATGCCCCTGCCACCATCTCAAGCCCCTCTTTCCCAGGGAAACACATGCTCCACGTGCCATACCCTGCACCGCGTTATGTGTGGCTTCCCCATCTGTTACGGAGATGACTCCTGTGTTTCCTTATCCTACTTTAAACGATACTGGACCCCCGCCCGGGGTGCGACAAATCGTAACTTAACATTAAGCGGGATAAAAACCTTAATATTGTATTTATTATTGATGTAAGCTGCTTCGAGCCGACTTTGGTTGGGAGAGTGCGGGGTATAAATTAAAGATGAAATGAAAAACAACACTCAAAGCACCACACCATGCTAATGGACAGCCAAATTGACCCTATACTGTAAGGAAGGCGAAAAAACAAGTAGGCCCTCTGGCTGACATAACTAATACGACCAGTCGAAACCACAGTATAAGGGGAAGGATGGGTGGGTGCTTCTCTGTTCCCTGCTCTTCCTAGAATGAGTAGGGAACGCAGTCTGCCTGCTGCTGATTGCCCCATGTGACTGTGTCAGCCGCCGCAGCCGCTGCCAGGCGCGGCGGCCCCCCCCCCTCGGAAACCAGGACACCCGCCCCCCTTACCCGAAGTTTCAGCCCGCCGCCTCCATTCCTGACGCCCCCAGCCGGGGGCCCCAATGACGGCGAAGGCACCAGGGAAAGCCCCAGTCCCGTGAGGGACGCTGAAGAGCCCCGCCCCCCGTTGCGGCGCTCCGCGCGCCTCCAGGCACGCACGGGGGGCGGAGCCAACACTACAAAAGCCGGCACTGTCAGAGTCACAGTGCCGGTGAACAGAGCTGCAGGCCCTGGAGAGACTGGCCCCCTGAGCTAAGTGCAAGAGTGTTTATCTGCCTGTGTTTAGAGTCTTGTGTGTTGTTCCCCTAACCTGCTCCCCTCCCCCTGTGTATATCTGTGTGTGTCTCTGTCTGTCCTAGAATAGCTGCGTGTGAGTGAGTCCCTTACCCCCTGACCTAGAGTGCAAGGAGAGTGGTCGGGAGCCTGCGGGCTCATCCGGTTGGGTTTCCCCTCCCCTCTATCCTGGGTCCATCTTTCCCTTCCTTGGATACGAGAGTGAGTCCCGTGAACCCTGCCTGTGAACCCGGGACCCCCTCCCCTGTGGCCCTGGCACATTCCTCACGTACCCCCCTCATCCTTACCTGGTCGAGTGCAAGTCGAGAGCCTGCGAACCCCTCCTTACCCCCCAGCTCTGCGCCCTATGATGATAGGGGTCGATGTTCAGAGTGCGTAAGCACACGAACAGACCCAAATACTATCCTGACGGGCTTCCTTTCTACCGCACCTCGTAAGCAGAGCCTCCCCGTGTGCAAGTGGCGTGAGTGGGTGGCGCTTCTCCCTTCTAGACCCCCTCCCACTGACAGACTGTCGGGGCCAATCAGCAGCTCTCCTTTTCGCGCCGTCAGCAAGGGTTGCCATGGCAACCCTCGCCGACAGCTCTTTGGCAGCCACTGCCCTGGGCACCGCAAACAGCAGCCCCGAGCTATCCTGCCCCATTTGCTAAAAGTGGAGGGGCGCGACAACCTCCCCACCGCCGCAATTGTGGCGGAGAGCAAGTCTCAGTGAGGGCTAGGAACTGGAGGGAACATGAGAAGAAGAGGCCATGGATAAAAGGATCTTTATCAACGAAGGAGTGGCAATTCCAAAGAGAGCAAGAGAAGGGGAGCAGGCATAGGGGAAGACGGGATGGAAATGGGGTTATGACTGAGCAATGTGGTGGCAGTAGGAACGAGGGATAGAACTGAGGCGGGGGAGGGCCAAGGAAGGGTGTGGGGAAGGGGGTTGAGAGGTATTGAGAGAGACCAGAGGGGAGTAGAGAAAGAGTTGAGGCAGAAGAAGGAGGGAAGCAAGGAACATAGGGGAAGAATAGAAGTTTATGGCAGGGGGTGGGAGCCCAGAGATCAGCGAAAACATAGTAGCAGGAGGAAGTTTGGGGGAAGGGAGGAAAAGATATCCAGAATCCAGGGAGGGAGGAAAAGGATATCTTGGTATTTAATTAATTAATTTATTCACAATAAATACCAGTGGCTTGAAGATGGACCTGTGTCACATTAACCCTAAAAAGTCACTCAGCTTGACTAACCCAGAGGGCACAAAAACCTGGAATTAGACAACTGTTGGCTTCCTTCTTTAGATATTCTCTGAAACAGAGAGGCCATAATAAGCAGATCTCATCGAAGGTCCTCTTAGCCATGCCTTGACGTTTATCTCAGACCTGGAGAAAGGTTTAAAGGGGTTTCTCCCCACCCCACACCCTCCATGCAGCATAAAACACTATCAAACAAACTGTTGGTCCAGTCATGACCCCCATGTGAAACGTACTGGCCCCATCACAGACCCACCATGCAGGTAAGGCAGTTGCACATAGGTGTTGTGAGCTCCAGACAGGACCTCACAACAGCTATATGCAATTCTCTGACTGAAGGTGGCAGCAGAATAAGCAGCAGGTGGAAACTGTGTTGCTTCTGCTGCACCACTTGCTGCTGGAGAAACCAATGCCTGGTGCTCCCCCCCCTAGACCAGAGGCAGCAATGGAAGCAGTCTCAGGAAAGAAAGCCTGGGCCCTTGGACATGCCTCCCTGCCGCTGCTTCTCCTGCAGGCACTGCTGTTTCTCATGCACTTCGAGAGGAGCCATGCTGGAGATCTCTCTCAACTCCCTCTCTTCTGGCCCTCCTCCTTGTGCACGAGCCCCTCCGCTCTAAACAAAATGGAGCCTTCTCCCCTCAAAACTGCCTCATGGGGATTGTAGTTCTTGCAGCAGCAAGTTCATCTGCTTCAACTGGGTGTATTTGCTGAACATACAGGTCTTTCCAGAACACATGAAACACATCTCATAGGCCCACAAGAGTCTGAGGGGGTAGAATAGAATTTCAGAAGCATTATAATTATAACAGGACTGTCCAAAAGCCCATGGGGGTGAATGAAATTAAGACAAAAGTAGCTTGCTGCCAGTGTGCCGTCACAAAGTCACCACCCCCCAAATGAAAGAGGCATCATAAATTAAAAACTGAATATTGCATTGAGATATTTTCCCAAGCCCTATAAGAGACAGTAGCATTGGCTATTCCAACATAGCTTGTGCATTTATGGTAACTAGGAAGGTTATTTTGGAACGAAGTTTTATTTCCAGGCCATCTTTACTGGATTAAATGAAATGGAATTACATTTTTGTTATATTTTAAGAATGGCAGGAGAGTCTTCCACTATTAAAAGTCAATGGGAGTTTTGACTTCAATGAGTGAAGGAGTGACTGCACCCTCAGTTTTCATACTTGTTCCCATGTAGAAAGAATGTGGCTGGAAGCAGATCCTACCCCATCTTACCTTCTAGATGCTGTCAGAGTGTCTATCAAAGATACAGCAGTTCTGCATATCCACTTCAACCATATCTGCTCTTGATATCATCCCATGTTCCTGCATATGAGGTATGCATTTCTTGTAGGGCTTACCTTTTTCTCCTGAGTGTTCAAGTTCGTTGTGTCCCATGTATGATCAGTTTGACAAGTTCTAAATGAGACAGTATCTTTTCATCCTACTGTAAAGAAAGGCAATCTTTCTGGAGGCCCCTATAGCCCCAATCGCGCAAATACAAATGTATGCTCATAACTTTACTTATGAAAGTAGTCCACTTGTCGTCAGTTGGACAATTCTGGGTGTTTTCTAATGTGACAGTGGCATGCTTTAACACCCTTTGACCCGGGGGCCACCGTCACATTAGATCCCAGATGGCAGATGTTGGCATGGGATAGATCCTGGCTATGGTGGTGACTAGCCCAGACTGACTTGGGGAAGTCCCCTGGTTAGAGCCTGGGCTAGCTGTTACCACCATGGTCGGGATCCCATTGCCCAATCGGGAGTAGAGTGGACTTTCACATTTGAAAGCCCACTTTACTCACCACTGTCTGGGATGACCTGGGGGTGGATCAGGGGGGCCAGCCTCTGGTTACAGCACAGGGGCAGGACTAGGCGGATGCACGTCCACGCAGCTTCCTGTCCTCCCCAGCGGCCAGGCCCCCATCATGTCAGTTTGGGGACCTGGCTGGATGCTATCTGTGGTGCTGGCGCAACACCAGATTGGATAAGTCTGTGGTGTCATTTTTGAAAGCTCCCTCTGACAAGTAATTAAATGCCAGTGAAAGCTTCAGGAAAGCTTCGCCCTTGTTGCCTCCCATGTCTGGAACTCCCTCCCTGAACACATTCACTCCTCTTCCTCCTCCCAATCTTCAAATCCCTCCTGAAAAGTTACTCTAAAAAGGAAGAGAGGAAAGCAAGAGTAAAATGTTTATCAAAACAATTAGTAAGATTATTATGTGGGTGTATATGAAGCCTACTAGTAGAGAAATTCAGACTTCAATCTGGAACAGTCAGAAATAATGCCCATATATGCTTGAGAATTTTTGAATGTATTGACAATTGCCAATATATCTGTACAAGTATTGATTATAGGAGTATCAGTGAGAAAAGTTGAAAGTAAAGGTAAACCAAAGAAGGTGGTGGATGTTTGATGATAAAGATTTGCTGCAATTCAGTGTGTGTGGACTGTTGCATTTACCCAGAACATTAAACTTAAGCAAGACTCCACAGAGCACAGCAGTTTGCCCACACACAACAGCATTGTGTTTAGCTACAATTTTTCCCATTCCCAAAGCTTGCCGGGCAGATAACTCCTCTTATCCATTGGAATTAAAGAGACCTAATGCACACCAGAATTGTTCTTATGTTTCTATGGATCATGAATATCCTTATTAATACTAAATTGTGTTAACGTGAGGCTATATATCTTAATATTTGGGGTTATTTGTCTCATATCATTTGAGAAAAGTAGGATTTGTTTAGTTATTGGCTCTCTGGAACATTTCCCCCTTGTAGATGGTTCTGGACAGCATTAAACCAGGGGTGCTTCCTGTGGTGTATGAACACAGCGGAATGACCTTGGAAGGTCTCCTTTATTATGTAGAGAAGGCTTTGGATGGACGACAAGCAACGAGTATTGGGATTTTTACCAATGGAGATTCCAGAGGAATCAATTTGCTTAAAGGTAGGGACTAGATTTAGAAGCAGAGAAACAAATCAGAACACAGGCAGAAGTACTAGGCAGTTCTGAGTATTCTGTGGTACAGCAATGTTAATCCTGCTATTTGGGTCTTGATCCTGTGATGGAGTTCCTTGCAGAAGGACCTGATGCTTATATAGAGCCAACTGGAGTTGGTGAGCATGAGGTCAATTTATGAATCATCTTGCCAGATCTCCACCTTAATAGTGAATACAGAGAAAAGGAATACAGTGCAAACAGAAGCTGTCTGTGTTTGTCAGAAAAGGGAGGCAGAGAAAATGCTGGTCATAGTAGAAGTATCTTTCAGAAGACTGAAACCCTATCTAACATTTTGTTTTCTTTGACAACTTCATTCATTTTCAGACTGTAGAATCAGCATCAAGAACATACTGAGCCCTGAAGTGAGGGAATTCTGGGAAAAGTTAGGAAGCTGTGTCACCTCTCAGGAGGGAGGTGGCCACGTGGACATCTTTGTTCCCTTGGCTGCATCAGGTCAGTTTTGCTTGAACTTTTGTCATAATGGGGGAGTCCCCCCACTCTACACTAGAACAGACCCATGAGCAGACTCTCCATCTACTTCACTGGGCTTTGGATCAGATTCAATTACAGGTAAACTTAATTATTAATTTTACCCTGCTCCCCTAACCGCCTTCGTCCCTTCTCCCTAGCTGCCCCCCATGCCTGGAACTCCCTCCCTGCCCACATCTGCCTCACCCCCTCCCTTCGTATCTTCAAACCCCTTCTCAAGACCCACCTCTTCCGCTCTGCCCTCCCTGACTCCTTGCTCCCCTCACCTAACTCCTGCTGATACCCTCCATCCAGTACAATTTGTTACCTAAGGTCTGTGTACTCATATCCTGACCACATGGACCAACCAGCCATCATTCTCAATGTAACCAAGCCAAGCGCGTGCACCTGGGACCTCGCATCCTTGTGAATGTTCATTCCTTGTCTCTCCCTCTGTTCCCCTTCCCTCGTCTCCCCCCACACCCCCGTCTCTCCGTTTGGAAGCCCTAGGGCAGGGACTGTGTCTATTCTATTACTTTGTAAATCGCCAGGTACATTGCTTGCGCTATATAAATGTTTGATAATAATAACTTCTATAGACTCCACATTATTTTCAATCTCCCAACCTGCTTTGGAGATGCTAGGGTCTGATCCTGTGAGGTGCAGAGCAATTCTGCATATCGTCACCTTTCATTTGATGAAGATGAAGTCCTTAGCTGTGAGTCATTACAAGAAGAATTACTAATAGCATTCCACAGCTAGGCGTTTTTGTTTGTTGCCTTCTTCGAGACAGACAGAGACAGACAAACAAAAGGCAAGAGTCACAGTGCTGGCTTATCTTGCATGCTCCAACTTACTCTTATCTCTCACAAGTCCTTCAAATTCAATTTGTCTTCACTGACATCAAGACTGATACCACACGCTTTCTAGGTTAGAAAATAGAAGATGCAGTATCTATTGCTCTTCTAAATAAATCTGTATTTTCAGAACTTTATTAAAAAATAAAATAAAAGGACTATTGACTCAAATTCATGTGATCGTTGTCTTCTGCCTTGACAAACGCTTTGTTTGCATATTCATAGTATTACTATGAAGAAAGAGAGCTGGGTGACTATATTGATGACTATTTTTAGTAGAAATTCGGTAGCTGCACAATATAGAAATTTACAAACTAGCAAAACGTGTAATTTTCCAGAGGCAGGGATGAAAGTCCTTTCTCAGTTGACTCATCTAACTCGTGTGTTCTTCAGAACCCCCACAGGAGTAGCAACCGGATCCTATCAGCACAGTAAGTAGAGGAGATTATTATACACACTTATAAAGGAATTCTCATGGCATATCTGCTATCTGGCTGTACTTTACAGGGCTTAAAAGGATCAAAATAAGAGTGGATGTACTTCTGATTTGGCTTCCAAAAATATACTAACAAGCATTTATACCTAAGGAGAAAAAAAGAATCGGGCTTTTCGGCTTCCATTGTAAAATACATGTTGTGTGTTGAGGATTAATTGACAAAGATATCAGAATTGAAAAGAGGGCCCTGTATTCCAGTGTCTTGACGTTTTGGGGCCACAGAGTTGGCTTTTTAAAAGGTCCTTAATTGTCTGAACAGTGGGTATGTTTTATTTACATATAAAATCTATTTTGGCAGTAAGCAATACACAAATGATTTGATAAGAAAAACCAGAACAGCAGTAATTTAAATCTGTTTTTCAACAATGGGATTATATTTGGATGTTAACAGGATTAACAGAATAATTAGGTTAGATCATAATGCATAGAATCCGAGTTGGACGGGACCTCCGGTCATCTAGTCCAACCCCCGCTGCTCAATGCAGGAAATCCATAGTTACAGCATCCCTGACAGATGGCTGTTTAGCCTCTGTTTTAAGGAGAGAGTCCACCACCGCTCTAGGCAATTTGTTCCACTGTCGAACAGCTCTTACTGTCAGAGCTGTAAGAATATGACTCACTAAATGATCAGAGTAATATTCTAAAAATCACTGATTATATATGCCAGTAGCCAAACCCTTATCCATTACCACTTCATTGTACAAAGGTTTTAGAGTAACCTCTAAGCCCAGTCTGATGTTACACGGTTTGCTTAAATGTCAGGTTTGCGTGATGAAAGCAAAAAGATCCAAATGGTACAGGCATTTCTTAATGTATATTTTGAACTATCAAGATGAGATGGCAGAAGAGAGGATAGCCTAACTTCCCACACTAATATTTAGATCTTTCAGTAGGATTTGTATGTGCCCCCTTGATCCATAGACTACAATTAGCAATGGTCACCGTTCTTAGTGAGATGGAATTCAATAAACCAATTATACTCTCAAAAGGGGATGTGTACACAGTTCATAAAAATCTATGCTCGGACAGCCTCTACTTTAGCATCCGTCTCCTGTTGTAACAGATATAAACGCTCATGCTAATAGCAAGTGAATTGTTATTATATTTCATAGTCGGGATTCTCCAAGAGTATCTGAAATCTATACTAGAGTAAATCAGAAAGGAAATTAACTTGCTTTGACATCAGTCCTTAGTGAATGGCTGGGAAATCAGAGAGACGGAGCTCCTACTTCCATCTACTTCACGGAGGCAAAACTACAGACATGGCTCAGTCTGACAGAGCTCCTCGGAGAAGCCCTGAAATTGGTCAGGAAGCAGATGAGACCATACTTCAGTGAGCTGCAGAAGAACATTAAAGGCAGGATTATTGGTAAAAAAACAAAAACAAACCATGCCTCATTGTTTTAAAATGTCTATAAAACTAGTGCTTTCTTGGAGAGGGCTACAAAAGTCCCTCAAACAGTTATGCACTGGCCCAGATTAACTGTTCTGCTTCCTACAGTGTAGCCAGGCTTTTGGTGAGGGGGAGGGTGGTTTTTATTTTTGTATAAGGGGTTTTGCGTTGTATATTTTATGGGCTGGGATTTTAATTATGGGGAAACTATGTCCCCTTTTATCCCTGTCCTGTGGTTTTGTTGCAGAGCCCTGTGTTAGTTTTAAATATGTGTTTTTAATTTTGTAAGCCTTCCCGAGCTGCCTTTGGCTGGAAGGGCAGGGTAATAAGTGTCAAAACTATAATATATGCTTTGGGTGAGTGATTGTGAGCTACAAACCACTTATCCCAAAGTAGCCCCATTGAAGCCCAGAGTGATTTGTGGATCTTGACCTTAGTGTATCTCAGTTGATTCAGCTGTTATTGTTTCATTGCACATGGCAACACAGAAATTTGTAGTTTGACATGCCACATACCTTGAGTACCCTGGTTTGTTTGTTTTTAAACAGAATAGGTATGTAGGTAGCCTGGTTGGGAGACCCCAAAGTACAGCGTAGCGAGGTCCTCACATCCTTTAATCTCTCTGGCCATACTGTTCTGGCACTGGATTGCCAATTTCTTGTCCCTCTATGTAAGTAGTTAGATTTAATTCCTCAGAACTCTTGACCTGTGCGATTATAAGGTACGGAGGCAGACTTTATACAGATGGTAAATGCAGCGCAATGCTTGCAGAACAAGAAATCCTGTCATTTAACCAGGCTCTCGGTCTCAGCCATAATTAGCTACAGAGGGAAGAGTCTGAACTGTTTGTTCGTTCCACTCCACCACCAGGCTCATACTGTCCTCTCTACATAGCTGCTGCCCTTAGAACAATAGGACTGGAGTGCTAGGCGGAAAGTATTTAACCCAGGGAACAATAGTTACTGCTGATGCAAGTGTTAGGGGCACTGCTTGTTTGGTAATAGTAAGTGGAATGATAGGAATTATACTGCTTTCAAAATAATTTACCTCAGAAGTTCCTATGTGCGTGTCAGCTGTCACAAAAAGCAAACAAATTGGATAGAGGTTTTGAATTGCTAAGGGTCTAAAAATCATGTTAATTCTCAACCCCTCCCCTCGCCCTATGCAAGCTAGGACATTTGCCAGTACCTTTGATTTCCCAAATCATAGTGCTCCTCTACACTTGTACTAACCTTCTCAGTGAATGCCTAGCTTGGAAGCCCTCCTGTGTGAATGCTTGTGCACTACAGCAGTAAGTTTGGATTTTTTTAAAAGGATCCTCACTGTAAACCAGATCAGAATGCTCAAAACAATTTTAGAAGGAAGGAAGGCGAGTGCAGATTTGTGGAAGTAACAGATTTTCAGAACCCCAGTTAACTGGAAATTCTTGACCAACTAGCTTTCTTGATCAGCTCTCCTACACTCCTCACAAAGCCAGTATTTGAGAACTAATGTTAAACAGACTCTAAAGGTGCACTCAAAATTACCTTCACTTCCAACCTGTGCAGATTTCCAGAATTATTAGTAATAAGAACTTTCCCTGGAACAGAATTTTGAAAGCTTCCAGAGCAATGAAGTCTCCTTGTATGAACTTACCAGAGAAATAGTCCTGTTTGACTTGTATCTCTAAAGAACATTTAAAAATGTACAAGCCCAGTACATTTGATATGACAATTTAGAGGGAAACAAACTATGGAATGCTATTTCTAGAATGTCGTAAGGGGGAAAAAAATCGATACTTTGGCCTTATAGTCTTATCTACACCAGATTTGGTCAGTAGTTAAATCACTACCTTAGAGGTAGGATAAAAATTGAGAAGTGCCTGTGTCAAGGTTACAGATGCTTGTGATTTCAGGACAGGGGCAACTCATATGTTTTGTTTTGGAGAGAGAAGAGGAAGATAATTGTTGGGAGAGCAAGGATTTCACTACATATTGTATAGAATGCCTTTTATAAGAACAAATGATTAACTTTTATCAATACTAAAACATAGCAGTATTAAAACAGTGTAGGATAATTTAAATTCATTCAACAACGTTCTAACTGCAGTTGTTGGGCAGCTTGTGAAGCTATTCTATTTTTCTAGTGGTCATTACCTAAAATCATAAGGTCATTTGATAAAATTGAAACGATTTTCCTCTTTCATTTCTAGTCCTCAGCTGCACAGAAAAGCTTGAAAAGATGGTAGCATTGTGACTTCTAAGCTCACAAACAGAAAAATAAAAATCCAAATTTTATTCTAAAAAATAAATTCTAATGGTTTTAGAGGCAGCAATACACAAGTCCTATTTTCAACAGACAGGCACTTAGGAGCATATGTTTAAGTGACGTTTATTAGGTACCCAAGTCCTTACACTATTTTAAGTGGCACTTGGGCACTTTTCAAAACCTTACCTGCAATGCAGATAATCTCATAAGCTAGTCCATACAAGTCACAGGCTGCGGAAAGGAGCCAGGAGTCGGAGTTGCTGAGCCCTGATACTCACCTGTAGCTGGTTGCCGGGAACGGAACTGGGGGCGGAGCCTGCAGCTTGCAAGGGATACAAGACTGACAGTCAGCCTACGGCCGCTGCGGAAAGAAGCGGGGAGTCGGGGTTGCTGAGCCCTGATACCTGTAGCTGGTTGCCGGGAACGGAGTTGGGGGCGGAGCCTGCAGCCTGCAAGGGATACAAGACTGACAGCCTATGGCCGCTGCGGAAAAAAGCGGGGAGTCGGAGTTGCTGAGCCCTGATACTCACCTGTACCTGGTTGCCGGGAACGGAGCCGGGAATGGAGCCTGCAGCCTGCAAGGGATACAAGACTGACAGTTAGCCTACCACCGTGCGCCAAAGGGCCACGCACACAAGGGCGCACCCTTTGGCGCATCCAGGAGCTGGAGCCCAGGTCTTTGCTGGGGGACTGCTTGTACTCAGATAAGGTTTATTTTTTATTTATATTTTATATTTATGCTGTCATCTAATGCCTAATCCAAAACGTTCAAGGAAGGAGGCTACATCCTCCTTGCCCCTTGCCGCAAAACTACCAATGCAGAGGAAAATTGCCCCCCTTTTTGGATCCCCTTCCAGGCCTCTTAGGGCTTCTTTACCCTCCTATGGTGTAGTTTCCAATAAAGTTATGTCTCCAACAAGATCCCACCAGAATAATGATTCCAGCTGGGAGGCAACCAGTATCGAGGCCCAGGGTGTGGATGGAGGTATAAGGGAGGCCTCTGTAATACTAATTACAAGGGAGCAAAAAAAAGATGTGATGCAAATTGAGTTACTGGCTGACTTGGCACTAACAGCGGCGCATACGTTGAAATGCATGTTCGTCTAACTGAAGGATCTCACTAGGAAAGTGGAGGCAGGGGCCGTGCTATGAGATATCCAAACAGGCTCTGTGCCCCACTTTGGTCCTATACCTCAAGGAAGTCTAGACCTTCGTCCCCTCCCTACGGGTGTAGCAGAGGGTGTTAAGAAGTGGGAACTGCAGGATCTCATAATACAAGATAGACAATTGAAAATCGCCTATTTGCCAAATAGCTTGGTTTTTGCGATTCTTCCACTGGCTTCAGGTCTGCTCCCCTTCTGGAACACCTCCTATGACGTAGCAGAACATTTGAGGGTGAGCGTGGGTCTTCCTATCACCAGCAAAGACATTGCAACTCTCAACCACGTACACAATATTAAAAAACGGTGGTTGATAAAGGTCACCTTTGGGTCTCCCCAACTGGCTGCCTAAATCTTGGACAAGGGGGAGGTACTAAAAGCAAAGAATGTTTTTGTATCCAGGGTTTTAATGGCAGATGATGGGGAGAAGTTACCTACTTTGGGAGAGCTACTTGTAGAACTACCCTATCCCCAGAAGCCGCACAGTGCCCTGGGTTCTATGATGAGCATTGCCTCCCCCCGATGTGGGAATAGTGAAGAGCGGATTTCCAAAGAGCAGGTGATTGATATACTGGTGATTCAGGGTGGAGTCAAGTTGATAGAGGAACATTATAATCCCCAATTGTTTTCTTTGGGAAGTGTAAACGCTAAAGTGGTTAGATCATCACTAAGGCAAACTGAAGCTTCTATGGACCCAGACTTCCTTGTTAGTTGCCTGGATTCTATCAGCAAAAAACTGTGGAAATCCAAGGGTGGTGAGAGAGGCCATGAGGAAATGGTGTCCTGTTTGAACAAGGCTTCACCAATGGGCTCTCTGGATGAGAACCACCCTTTTCCTCCGACGACGGGTGGCCCATTGGTAATGTCTACCCTGGTGAGTGGGAAAAGGAGAGGCCTAAGGAAGGGGATTCAGGAAACCATTGCTAAGGGACCCAAGGCTGTAATACCATCTAAAGTTAAGAACACCCATACTGTTAACTTGCTGGTATCGGTGCCGACCAACCCACAGCTCAGTGGCCCAGTTGAGGGTCAGAGCTCTTCTCCGCCAGGGCTAGCTTTTGTAGGGTCGTTTTTGTAGAGGGTCGTATTTTGTAGAGATACTGACCCCTCTTTACAAAGAACAGAGGCAGCAGATAGTAAGGGATTGGGGGAATTTGGTCGCATTCTTCCGAGGGTATTTTCCTTTAAAGATAGGAAGAAGGTTAAGGACCAAAGGAAGTTATCCTAGCACTCTAATTTCATCCATTGCTCCCCTTAATCCTGTCCCCAGGAAGGAGGTCGAGTTGTCTGGTAATAGGATCACCTGGAAGCTGGATTCTTGGAATACTGCTGGCTGGACGGCGCGATGTATTGTCGAGTTTTTGAGCTTTCTAGGCGAGTCTGATTTTGATTTAATAGCTGTCCAAGAGACTTGGTTGGTGGAAAAATTTTCTGCAGTAACCCTGGACGGATTTGATAGTCTCTCCCTGCCTGGCACTCCATCTAATCTTTCGGTAGGCTGAGCGGGGGCCTCGTAATTTTGATAGCACAAACCCAAAGTAAAGTTTTTGGCCCGTTTTAAATCTAATTTTATGTTACTACTTTGTGTACTCCCAGGTGGGTTAGAATTGCTTCTTGGGAACGTGTATGTCCCTCCAATAAAGTCTCCATATTATGCGGAAGAACTGTGGTTAGAAATGCTTAACTCAATCATGAAGGCAGTGAGTGATTATCCAAGTGCAGTGCTCTGCCTGGCGGGTGATTTCAACACCAGATTGGGGAATCCTGCGGATGGTCCAGGGAGGGTACCTTCGGAAGAATCCCTGATTGGTTCCCCAATCCCACCCCGTAGTTCTTTGGATATGCGGGTGGGCCCAGGTTGTAAGGTCATGGAAGATTTTATCCAATCATTAGACCTGGTTAGAGTAAATGGCCGGGTGATGGGAGATAGGGAGGGTAATTTTACCTTCCATTCGTACAATGGTTCAAGTCTGATAGACTATTTCTTGATTGCTCGATCAGCATTTAAGCATGTCTTAAGTTTGCAGGTCTTGCCAAGGCCAGATACATGCCACTTGCCCATTGTAGTTGAACTGATTCCCCTAAAGAGGGTCAAGGGGGCTGTTTTTCCTCAACCTTTGCCCCCTTGTCCCCCTATGCAAGTAGGCGTCTCCATAACTAAACTCAAACACCCTAAGGATCTTGTGGAAGCCTTTGAGAGTTTTATCAAATCCCCAGAGGTGATGTCACTTTATGGCGAGGGAATAGCCCAGCCACAGGATGGCAGAGGCTGGTATGTAAATCTGATGACTCTTCTGGAAACACAGCTAACTATCACTGTCCCCTTGAGGGACACAGGGAAGGGGCGGGTGAAATCAGCCTCTTGGTTCGACCGGGAGTGTAGGGCAAGTAGGACCCTTCTCAGACACTTAATGAAGAGTTTAAGAAATGCTACTTCAGCTAATGTCTGGATCCAATTGCAGACTAAACGGAAAAAGTACAGGAATCTCCTAGTAAGTAAAAAACAGGCCTTCCAAAAGTCATTATGGTCAGAGTTACATCAGACTGTCGTAGAGAAAAACAATAATAAATTCTGGAAACTAATCCGTTCTATGGAGTGGAAGGGGGGCTCAGTCAGTTCCCATCTTATCACCAGCTTCGAATGGGAACAATTTTTCAGTAAGCTGCTTTCACAGGTTGCCCATGAAGCCACTTGTCTTGACTCTGTGCAACTTAGGCCTGGTGACAGGTTTGAAAAATGACCACTAGTCACAATAGAGGAAGTCAGAGCCCTGATTATTGCTCTTAAGCCGGGTAAGGCACCAGGACCCAACAGAGTGCCGACCGAAATACTTAAAGCATTCCCTGACTACTGGCCCCTTTTTTCTCAACCATTAATGACACCAGGGAGGTCCCTGATCTTTGGCTCAGGAGTATCCTGATCCCAATATACAAGAAGGGAGATGCGGCTGACCCAAGCAACTATCGCCCGATCAGCCTCTTCAGTATCATTGGGAAGTTGTATTCCAAATTGTTGCTGGGCAAACTGAAGTCCTGGATCCAGGAAACGGGCGATTGAACCAGAGCAAGCGGGATTTTGCAAAGGCAGGGCTACTACAGATCACGTCCTGATAATAGCAGCCCTGACTAGGAAGTATGTAGCAGCTCAGGGGAAATTATATTTCTGTTTCATGGACCTTGAGAAGGCCTTCAACTCAGTGGATAGAGCGTGTCTATGGGCCAAGTTGAGGGAGTCCTCAATAGACCCAAGACTCCTTTATTTACTGGTGAAGCTACACTCGGGGAACTCACTTCAAGTAAGAGATGGCCGATCCGGGACATTCTCTAAAAATATCCCAGTCAACCGAGGGGTTAGGCAGGGTTGTTTGTTGGCCCCGGCCCTGTTTAACCTCTATCTGAACAACGTGGTATACCACATGAAAGCTGTGGACACCCATGCTCCACTGCTGGGGGAAAGGCGGTTACCTATTCTCCTGTATGTGGATGATACCGTATTATTGATCTCTCAATCTATGGTGGGCCTGAGGAGACAGCTTGGCCTTTTTGGTGATTTTTGCCATCAGGAATTGTTAAAAATCAATTATTCCAAAACCAAAATTTTGATTGACGGAGGAGACAGGATATACATTCCTGGAACATCAGAGGAGAGGTTATCGAACAAGTGCGCTCCTACAAATACCTAGGGGTTACCTTCTCATCTACCCTCTCTTGGCAGGCTCATTATGATTTGATTAAAATCCAGGCCAAGAGATCGGCTGCAGCAATCCTGAAATTCTACTTTGGGCGGGGGGTGGGGAGAATAAATTGGTTGAACCGGCCCTTCGCTTATTCAGGGCCAAGGTGTTAAACCAAGCCCTGTACACAGCTCCCATTTGGGCCCTCGATTTTTTGGGAGAGTTGGAAATTTTGCAGAATTGTTTTCTGGCCTCGTTAACTGGGCCTTCCGCGGGGCACTCCCCAGGTCTTGCTGAGGGTGGAAACGGGTGTACCCCCTGTGCAGATGGTAGTACTCCAGAGGGTCTCTAACTTTTGGGCAAGAATTGTGCTCCTGCTGGAGGAGGAGTTCTCCCTGTTAAGCGTGGCCCCCAGGGCAGGCTTACTGGACTCCTGGCTGATCTTGAAATCCACAAAATGGGTTTCTCTAGTGAAGTCCTTTCAAGAGTGGGCCCGGTTTCATTCAAAAAGTTGGTTCAGAGGAGACTGGGAGATCATCAGCTCCAATTACAAAAGGTCCTACTGGATGTTCAGAGCGTGGTCCCAGATTATATTCCATATAACCTGAACCAGTCTGGCTTAAGCTATTTGTTCTGCTGGATGGATGCTTCCAGAAGAGTCCCCTTCACTAGGCTCCAGCGTAACTCTTTCCCCTCATCCTATCTGGAAGGTAGATTTAAGGGTATTCCTCAAGAGCAGAGATTGTGTGCTCTTTGTGATAAAGGGACTCCGGATACGGTATCTCACATTTTGTTAATCTGTCCTTTTTTTGAGGAATTGAGTAAAATACCTAGGGGATTTGAGGGGGATTCCTGAGTTCAAAATAATACGGAAGCTACTGTCACCGGTGGATGCTGAGCTAACTAGACAGGTCGCAGAGTTTGTGTACCGGGCAATGCTTCGCAGACAAAGGTTTTTGGAGAATGTGGCCCAGAAAGGGGTTTTGCTTCCAGCACTGGAGGGGACGGGGTAATTACGGGAGAGTCCGCGGGTTTAGATTTCGACGGGGAAGGGGCCGTAAGGTATGGGCTTTTAACTACTGATGAACTTTATATGTAATGTACTGCTAAGGGGATACAGGAATAAGATCTAGGTTGTCTCGTATTGTTTGGACCATGTATTACGGGCCTACATTATAGCCAGCCCGAGGATGCCTGTATTTTAGTTAATTTTTTTCCCTATTTTTGTGTTTATTGTGAGTGTTGTGTTATTTTTGTTTGTTTGCAATAGCTATGGCTTCCCAATAAACTAACTAACTATACAAGTCACAGGTTACATCACTGCAACAAACCACCACATAGGGATTGCGTTGGGACAGTTACATTATATTTTAGCTAACCTGGTGGCTAAAAACCCCTGTGTAGAGAAGACCTTTTGTTACAGATTCCAGGCCCAGGAAATGTCAGTTTGCATGTGCTGCTGACAATTCCTCTTGGCAAGTTTGTCGCATCCTTTTAAAGTGACTCACATGTAATTCATGATCTTGCACATGCAGGTCAATTTATGTTTGATGTCATGAGCTGGTCTAAAGTACAGACACACCAAGAAACAGTACAGGCTTTGGCTGATGGATTAGCTGAATTATCAAAAGGAAACAATGTAAGTTAGGTTTAAAATGTTTTCATAAAATGGTATCTAGTGTGATCTTAAAATCGATTCCCATTTCAGTGATAAGCATGCTAAATGTATCCGACACTCATGTTCACTGCGTTTTCCCCATTGATCGCAATAGTGAAACAGGTCCCTGATCGGAGGCAATTTAATATTGGCTTAAAAGCAGGAGAGAATGAACACCATGACAGGCCCCCATTTAAAAGTTCCCTGCAATCAATGAGCTCACCTTGCAAGGCAGCGGGATTGGTGACAGCATTCACGGTGGAGGACAGTCTATAAAGAAGAATCGACAAATCCCATCTTTCAGCATCCTGACCCCATGTTGTCTCTTACTTTTGCTTATCCAAATTCCACTATCGTATTGTGTACTCCACATGAACTTAACAGAGTAATCAAGTTTAGTTCAATTTGTATTCATTATATGTTGGGTAATTATATCATTTGGTTTCACAGGAAAATCCTTTGGAATATTTATCAAAATTTCTGCTGAGGAAGTCTAATAAAAGTAAAGAGCACAGAAGCCAGGTTTTCCTGACAGAATATGATGTGGAAGCAAATCTTGGGACATTCAAGGTACCATGTTGTCTAAGTAGCTCACTTGCCTGGGGGTAGCTGGCTAATGCACTTGCCTTTGAGTTCTAGAGGTACAACTACAGCTCCTGTTTTAGATCACAAATGAACATGAAATGACCTCATCCTAGTCCCCAAGGGAAGTTTGTCTGCATCATAAATTCACTATGCTATTTGAAGTAGCATCTAATCTCTTTAGAACCAGAAATGGCAGATTCCGAGAGGGCACTTTGAAGAAGTGTGCACCTGAATGCTGAAAGCCAAATCTGTTTTTCGTAACTAGAATCAGCAGTACTTATCAAAAGCTAGGCTAGACCTAACATTCAATTAACCAAAGAAAAAAACTTAACAGTTTAAAAATAAACTTAAATGTACAAGAGTTTTCTTAAAATACACACAAAACCCCACTTCAGTACAATTACAATTCAAAACACCTTCCACTCCATACATTGCAACAAAACATAAACGCCCCAAAACATAGAAATTAATTCATAATTAGAGCAATATTTAATATTTTATCATCAACATACATGTAATATGTACGTACTAAATTGCTTACCATACATACTTCATTTTTAGCAATAACTAAACTTGCACATTTTACAATTATTAAACTCATTTATTATCATAATTTGACAAGGAACAATTGTGTCAGAGTAATTTAAGTCTGTTATTTACATGTATACAAATTGTGTACAGTTCATACAATGAAGTAAAGAATGTGA
>QEPC01000585.1:951580-1004354 GCA_003113815.1 Sphenodon punctatus
GGGGGGGGGGCAGGTATGCTTGCCTTCCAGCACAGTGCACAAGCCAGGGGGAGACTACAATAGTCAGCATTTACGGTGCATCGCTAATTACAGAGCTCACAGGGGGATGGATGCAGCCGCTTCCCCAGCTCTCCGACAGGAGAGAGGAGCTCAAATGCGCATGCGCGAAACCGCAGAACTAATAACTCAATTTTGGCTGCATCAATCAGTATAATATTTCAGAAGCACTTGTTATTGATCTCATTCTCGAAGCCTGTGAAGTTTGCGGGCTCAACTAATCCAGGGGGAGGAGATATTGATGATTCAGATATGTGAGGATGGTGTGCATTTTGACCACAACCAATTAAAGTTTAAGCAGTTATAACATTTTATTTTCCTAATGGATCTTTTTCAAACTTTGTGGCTATGATGGTCCTCATAACTTACAGCCATGGTTAAATTTTCAGAAATGTAGGTCAAGCGGTTTCCTCAAAGTCGGGGCTTCAGCAGTTCCCTGTTTATAATGATCAGTAGCTGTACATTTAAGTTTCAGGCAGCTACCACTGCCTGAAAATGTTGATGGTGGATACTCTGAGTTTCAATGTTTTATTTCAAAGGTTTTCTCCCCAGTGGGAACAATACTTTAGTGCATTCAGATTTCCTAAATTAAGGGTCATTTCCCAGTGAGCTGTCAGCAGTTCTGACCAGTCTTGTAAATATATGGAATTCTGTTAGCCCATAAAACTGGCTACTACAGAGTTATGGGTTTTGTGCATGTACAAAATATTTCCCATTTATGCCCTGAAAACGAAGTAATTTAGGTTTTTAAGAATATCAAAATGTTTAAATATCACTATCCATCTTCAGATTTCCAGTTTTCAAAATTATTGCTGACACCGTTTAATTTCTGAACGTCTCCCCATGGAAACATTTCACAGCATTAGATGGACAAAATGTAGGCAGGTTAAAATGCAGCCAAAGCAAGTAGGCATGATCTAGTGAGATCCGAGAAGAGCAAAGTGTACAACTATCATTGCATGCATCAACAAAAAGCAAAGGGCCAAATCTTGAGGTAACCTGTAACATGATCCTGCACCTGCAGGTCCTGCAAATTGACTTCACTAGTCCTCAAATGGACATGATAGTCCAAATTTGTATAGCAAAGTTGTACGATCAAATTGCCAAAAGGTTTTAAGGACAACACTTGTAAACAAATAATGATCCTGCTCCTGCAGAGACTTGCTTCTGCAAAGACTTACTCATGCTTAAATCATATGGTAGTCCTGGAAGTAATTGGGAGCAAGCTTCTGACCAAGCAACACTAGCTTTACTATTTATGTCCAAAAGTAGGTTCTCCCCCAACCATGTTAAAATACAGTATTTTTAAACAATATATCCAGTCTGACAGACAGGAAGGTTGATGCAGGTTGAAACTGTACTCCCCACAGAATAGAGAAAAGATTGTGTGTTGACTATTTTGCATGCTCTATCCCTTCCCAACACCCCTAAATACTACAGCCCTATGCTGCTGTAGAAGTGAGAGGACACAGTCAAGTTGGTTACAGGGAAATATCTTTTCTACAGTGGGGAGTAGAAATTAAGGTGCCACTTAAATGTTTTTACATGCAGCTAGATTTTGAAAAAGAAAAACGTAAGAAAAAAACCCACGAAACATCAACTGTTCTCTTTCTTGCTTTTGTCAAAACCACGCTTTCATTGTAGTATGGAAAGCTTCATGAGGACGCTGCAGACAAGCGAAAGAAATTTGCCAGAGAGCTCTTGACAAGTGAGAGGAACTATGTACAAGTACTGGAGACCGTGAGAGATGTGTATGTTAGGCCATTGAAAGCAGCATTAGCTTCGAATCGAGCTATCTTAAGTTATGCTAATGTTCAACTCATCTTCTCCGATATCCTGGATGTTTTACAACTCAATAGGTAAAGATTTAAAGTTCACAGACTTACTAAGAACCAGATCAGTGTACCTGAAACATGGATTACCTCCATGCTTTGGGTCTTAAATGCCCACACAGACATAGGATTCAACTGGCAACCATCTCCCTAAACCCATGGCGGGGAACCTCAGGCCTGGCCAGGGGCCAAATGCAGCCCACAGCAAGTTTTAATGTGACCTCTTTCCAGCATCCTGGATCTGAATCTAATTCAAACACCAGCACACTGAAAAACAGCTCAGGCTAAGTGAGTAGAGATGAGGGCATGCACACAATGATAAGAGATGGATTCATGGTACATACTCTCCTTTTCTTGAGTGCACCCCAATCTTTGTGCGACCCTCGGAGCGTGTACTAAAAGTGGCCTGGGGGGCGCGGGGGGGAGAGGGAGGTTCTCCAGCCCTGACCTAAACCTGCTTCTTACACTGTTGATGTTTCAGGTAGATGCCTCTGGAAAGTCCTGGCATTATTGTTACTTTGACAAGAAAGAAAAGGCTGATTTTATAAGCTACCAAAACTTGAGTTTTAAATGATGTTTTTAGAAAAAATGTACACAGAACAATCTCCCAAAACGTTATCAGAACATATAGAAACTGCTTTGAGTTTCTGCCAATTCTGGAGTGGAGCTTAGTTGTTTAACTCTGCACAATTAACCAATCTGAGTACAGTAAAAGAGCTAGGAATACTGTATTGAGAGGAATAATTTTTTGAAACATTAAAGAGTGCAGTATCTAAAATGCAATTTGGTCAACATGCTATTGGAAGATGAAGGTATCTTTCTATTCTCATTTCACATGCAGGTGGTTTTTAAATAAGTTAACTGAGAGGTTTCAGGAATGGAGTCCAGCCCAACACTTGGGTGAAGTATTCATTAAATTTGGCCTGCAACTTCAAACATACACGAACTTCTTTAACAACTATACTATCATTCTGAAAACTATTGATACGGTAAGTACTGTACAATTATGAAAAAAACAGCAGCAACCCAAAGCTCCTACTTACATTGCTGAGGTTTAATCATCACCATTTTTGCTAGAAGAATGGCTTTCTTTCCATAGAATCCATCCCAGCGTTGGTGTTGTGGAATCCCATACAAATACAGAAAATTCCACTTAAGACCTCAGAAAATAATCCTAGGCAGGCAACGTACGTTGCATCAAAATCAAGGGGTACAATATTCTTAAAACAAAGTAATTTGGATCTCTGAATTTTGTTGTGTTTGGATTACCTGGTTTAGGAGCTGGGATCTCATTGTAGGCCTTTGTCTTGGGGAGGTCACAGTAAATTATCTGAGATACATTGAAAGAAAATAGGTACCTTGTAGGGGGAAAGGAATGCTTCAAGGTTTAGTGTCTCATCTTTATTGACTGCATCTCTTCCCCCCAAAATTATATGGTTGTATTAAATTCTAAATACAACAAGTGAAGGTCTAGTCTTTATACAATCCCTTTTTATTGACACTAAATCAAAGACACTAAATCAAAGAAACACACACCAGACTGACAATTTGCTTATCAAGTTATATTGACAACAAAACCTTCACCTTCCACAGTGCAGGGAGACTGTTCCTTTGTTCCGGGCTTTTTTGAAAAGACAGGATAAGACTGTTGCTACCAACATGATGAGGTAAGTTTTGCTGTAAAGCAGAATTCTGGACTCTTAATCAGAGAACCTCTTCCCTCTTCCCGCCATACTAACTTTTAAAACACGGTAAAAACACAGTGCAGACATGAATTTAGAGGCCTCATCCAAGGTCCCTTGAAGTCAATGGGAACCTTTTAAAGCTTTGGATCAGGCCCTTAAAAATGACAAGTATTGTGAGATCTGCAGCATAGTAATCGCCCTTGAATTAAGCCACATTCTCATGCCATTTTTAAGGCTCTGTATTTTTCTGTTATCCTTATTCCTAGAATCAGACCTAAAGATAAGGACCTGATCTTAAAATTATAAATGACATTTTATATTTTGAGGCTGGTCTGAGTTTTTTTTTTTTTAAATACAAACATCTGGCTTTTGTATTAATCAGCATTTTACTCAAAAACAGTTATCGTGCCACGTCATTTAGCTGAGTACCAGACATTTGATTTGCAGACTTCTCATACAATTGCATTGACATACTGTGTGTTTGGCACACTGCATCAATTGACATTTGCTTCAGACCCTCCCAGTACAGCAGCAACAACTCAAGAACGATACCCAAAGAGATTTTTCCACTTTTTGTCCCAACTGGAGGTTCTTCTGGGGCCAATTTACAATACATACTAAGCGCTGGGAGGACAACTGTCCTGCCCTGCTTAGCGAAAAGTCTAATTATTGATAAAGCAGAAGCTTTAGCCGATCGTAAGGCACTCTTAACATGCTCCTGCCAGGAGGCTGATGTATGAAAAAGAATTCCCAAGTACCTGAAGGCCTGAACCTGCTGTAGCGGGATACCCTCAACCATCCAGCTCTGGATTTTCCTGGAAGAGGAAAAAACCATTATCTTTGATTTTGCATGTTTAATGACCAGTTGGTTAGACTGACAGAAATCCGTGAAGGCCTGTAGTTGTCGCAAGAGCCCTACACGTGTTTGCGATAGCAAAGCTATGTCGTCTGCATAGCAGAGACAGCCAACTGCACAGGCAGCTAGTTTAGGTGGAAAAAAGTGAGATTGCGTCATTAACGGAATAATGTCATCAATAAAATAATTGAAGAGTGCCGGGGCCAATACACATCCCTGGCGGACCCCCTTTGAGGTGGAAATTGGAGGGGTAATATGTCCTTGCCTATCCATTTTTACTACCATAGCCGAATTTTCATGTAGAGAGCAGAGCAAGGCCAGGAGTCGCTTATCAATAGATGACTTCTGCAACTTCTCCCAAAGGGCCGACCGATCGACAGAATCGAATGCTGCCCTTAGGTCCAAGAAGGCCGTATACTTGGTGGCAAGATATTGGAGAATAAAGCAATGCTCGGTAGTCAATTCAAAATGTAGCCTCCTTTCTGTTGAGGGCAGTCCATCTCCGAAGTCAGTTTTTAAAATTTAGCCTATTAACTGTATAAAAGTAATTTGGGTATTAGTAGTCTTGCCACTGCTGGTTCTTGGGTATCAGTAATGTTAGTATGCCAGTACGATTGTTCTATAATTGCTTTGTATCTTATATTGCTTATTTTATTGTATTGTATTTTTTTTGTCATTTGCAATGGTCTTCGACCACGCAATAAAATGTGATTCAATACATACGACGACATGCTACTGAATTAGCCAAGCTACTAAATAAAGCATGGATTGTGTGTGTGTGTGTGTGTGTGTGTGTGTGTGTGTGTGTGTGTGTGTGTGTGTGTGTGTGTGTGTGTGTGTGTGTGTGTGTGTGTGTGTAAAATGTAGTCTACAGGAGCTGCTGCTATGCCCTTCTAGAAGATTTGAAGAGTATGTTCATCTTTTGCATGCTCTGAGGCTTCACACTCCTCCAGAACATATGGATCGTGAGGACTTGACTGCTGCGGTTAAACAGATGAAACAATACAAGGATTACATAGATCAGGTCTGTCGCCACAGATCATCTGTTTTTTCTCCTTTCATTGTGCTGATCTTGGAGTGCCAGCCTTCTGCCGCCATCACAGGGAGCCAAGGCATTAAACAATTGAGAGCAAGAAACTATTTGTTTCGTTTTCTTATAAAATTTCCAATATATTAGTAGTTTTGGTCAAAATGTACAGCAATTAAACCTAAGGAATTTTCCTTCTGATTAAAATATCACTGTAGCACTCCGAGTTGCTCAAAAAATGTATTTGAGATTTATCCATGATCCAGTGAAATCAATGGGATTTCCAGGCTTTAGATCACGTCCTTTAGGAAGGGGTGTTGAAATCTCAGGCCTGGGGGCCAAATACGACTCCAGGCAAGATTTGTTGTGGTCCCTTTCCAATTCCTGGATCTGGCTCCTGGATCCAGGTCCTACACTAAATCACTGAAAAACTGAGTAGAAGTGAGAGTATGCACACAGGCATAGGAGACAGATCCGTGATATGGGCCCTCCTTTTCTCAAGTGCAGCCCTTATGCACTCCTGCCCCAACTATCATGGGGCCCTTGAAGCTTGAACTATGTTCCAAAGTGGTCCCTAGGAGGGAAAAGGTTCCCCACCCTTGCCTTAAAGACACATTCCTCTCCCTTCCAAGCCAATGAGAGATTATTCACAATCTCACCTAAGTTATTTGTGTCTTCTAGCTAAAACAAAACACTAGCAGGGATGATCAAATACTAAATGCACAAAGAATCATCCAAGGATGTCCCGTAAGTACCTAATTTTTCTTGCAGGTTTGATTTCATTTTATTTCCCCTCTCTCTTTTCTGGCAGGACTTGAACTGCTGTAGTAGTGGGATAGTCAAATAAGGCCGACATGTTAAGTAGTTTTGGTTCTGCACATTGTCAGCTTAAGTTGTGATGTTTTCAGAGATGTCATAGTCACGTAATATTGAGAATACATGATAAAGGAGACCTTGTCTTTACAAGGGCAGGGAAGAATAGTTCCAAGCACCACACACACACACACCCCATTAGAAAATCTGCATTTTATTTTATTTTTTACACCAATGTTCAATTTATTTACAGACAAAGCCAAATCAACAGTGAACATATATAAAAGGCAAAAAACATAATTTATCAAATGTAAAGAAAGCCTGTCGTAAAGAAACGAGGATTGTGCCCAAGAATTTGACACTTTTGAAAGAGACAGGCAATGCCACCTGCTGTTGCCCCTTGATACTTAATGTCTTCTGGGGCAGGGAAGTATGTGTCTTCAGGGAAGTGGGGTAGTGCCACCGAGTACCCTTGAAAGTATTAAAAAAAAATGGAGAGGCAGCACCAATGAGAGGACTGGGTCTCCATGTACATGCTATTTGTACGAACTGATACTAGCACCAACATGTTGGTTTACAGACACCCAAGTGCCTCCAATGGGGAAAATGCAGTGAACATGGGTTTTGTACACATAGTAGCATGATAACTAGTTCTCATTGAGCATGTAGCACGCATGATTCACAAATCACGATAACACTCTGAACACCAATGTCTGGTATGCACCATTTTTAATCTTGCAATGTTTAATTCACAGAATTTATTAGATGTTAACAGGTACCTAATTAAGGTACAAGACGTAGCCCAACTATGCTGCTGTTCTGAGCACATCAGTGTTCCATTCAGGTAAGTTATTGGGATGTGGAAAGGAATAAAGCATACTCTGCACATTTCCTGCTACCATTACAAGAGGTGGCCCTCGTTCTTTTCCCCCTTTCAGGTTATCTAGTATAATACTGAATTAGCCATCTAGCTTCATATATTAAGATCATAGTAATCAAGCAAATATTCATTTCGCAGACCTCCTTCTGTTCTCTTTCCAGTCTGACAGGCTCTCTCTCTCTGACCTGTGGGGGCTTATTTAAACTGACCTCTACTTAAGGTGTGGACTATACTGGCAGCTTTATTTTTTTTCTCTCTCGCTCTCCAGCAGAGGAACTAAAGCTTACCAGATTAGCGAGTCATTCATATTGTCAGCGGTTCCCATACTTAGACTTCAAGGAAACAAAAGAAAAAAATCCTTCAATTAACTGATCATTTTCTTTTTTTTTTTTTTTACCATTATATTCAATTTCTGTGTTGGTAGAGAGCCTCTTTTCTTACAAGCCAATTTCTCCTTCCGTAAGTGACATGCAATCAACATGACAACTACAACAGATCTGTATATTGCATCAGTGTCAGAAGTGTTTTCCTGCTCAAATTCTTCTGAAATTTAAAAAGCCAGGGTAAGGGTGAAAAGAGACAACACAGTATCCCAGATTAGCCTCCTCCGGATGGGTGGCCGCCTGCCTGTCTGTTAGGTGGCTGCCAGATGTTCACCTGGTCCCGCCACCCATCTGCGCAGTGGCCCCCAATCCAGTGTTGTCCCAGCAAATGTGGAGCCCACCACGCAGACAAACACTGGCTGATGTGGGCTAATATGGACCCATGTGGCTGCCTCATGTCAGGGTGTGCACAGCTCTGCACTAGTGCAGATCCGCTAAGACCACAGAATCCCAAGCAGAGCGCGTAGACTAGAGAAATCTGAGGAGCAACTGTGTTTTGATTGTTTTATAGCTTGACCTAGGAGTAAAGACTTCTGTTCAGGGGTGTAACTGTCTGCTTTACAGCTCCGAGCGGTAAGGCAGACAATTACACCCCTGAACAGAAGTCTTTACTTCTAGGTCAAGCTATAAAACAATCAATTCACACCCCTAAGCCTAGACCTTCCAGTCAGGGTACTTTATTTCTCTTTGGCTTGAGTGGGGAGATTTAAGGTAAAACAAAATATACAGTGTATAAATACATAAACACTCAATAAGAGCATACAGTTCTTGGTCATTGGTTACGGGCCACAATCACATATCATGCCAAGTCATGTCATGTAATAGCACCACCCTACAATAGCAGTTGGAGCGCTATACATATAACAATTTAACACAACTTTTAATCCTCCCAACAACCCTGTGAGGTAGGTTAAGCTGAAAGAATATTGGGTCTGGTCCAAGATCACCCAGTGAGTTTCTAAGGAGAGACTAGAATCAGGCTCCCACCCTAACTCCTGGGTCACGTATTGCACACTTAGCCATTACACCACACTGCCTCTTTCAAACTTTGAAGGAGATGGTTCCTTCCATCTCAGTTTTGTGATTTAGCAAGTGGATTCTCAATTCAGCCAAATATCATGGGTGTGCACGAATGGAAAAAAACCCAACCCTAAACAGAATGGAGCAGTCATCACATAAAAATTGATTTGTCTCAAGCTGTAGCTTGAGAAGTTCTAAGGAGAATTAAAGATAGCACGGGAATACCACATAAGAACTTAAAGTACCCTGTGTGCACATGGATTTGCACAAACCATTTTAGTTTGGGGGCATGTTAATACAACGTAGTACGTGCTGAAATCATTTGTCAGAACTATTGGTCAGATCTCATATCTTCCTTTCCACATTATTCCATGTAAAACTATATTAGAAATACCTTAAGAACTTAAGCATGATTGGATAATTATGATGACCCACATTTAATTTTGGGGAAGTCCCTACTAATGCCTATGTATTTCCGAGTTCAATGCAGTTTGGAATAGTAATTACTTTGTCTCTTACAGGATTTATGAACACAACTGCGATCTTAGCCTTTTTCTGTTTAATGATGCACTAGTTATTTCACAACGTAGCATCCTACATATGCCTTTTGAAAGGACCTCAAAGACAACTCATCAATTCATGGCATCAGTAGCTCTTCACAGACTCTTTGTAGAAGACATTCTGGATTCCAAATGTATGTTTTTCAATTTCCTACAATGGTCAAAAATATGTAGAGATTTAGGATGCACCATTCTAAGTGACTTTCTTTTTATTTATTTTGAACTTAATTTGGCCTAAATAGAAAATCATGTAGCATGATAACAGGCCCTCTGTACTTGCTTGGGTAAAATCTAAAGTTCTTCAGGTGCCATCCTACCATTTAAGCATGTTCTTCAAACAAAAGTCAAGAATCAAGAATCACTCACTATCCACAAGTACAGATAACTACCCCGTAGTATTGTCTCCCCTATCTGGAATCCTAAATTTGTTGAGGCACCCTAGCTATTAGATTGAATATAGGGACCTATAAAAAGTACATAAGGTAAGGTGCTTACATTTTAAACAATATACTAGCGAGAGAAAAGGTTTGCAGTGTCACCTTTCCATCAACACTCCCTTCCCCCACCCCGACAAAAAATAGGGATTAACAGTAGGACAGGCTTCTGGTTTATCTTCAGTTGTTACTTCTCTCATGGGATCTTTCTTCAGCTGATTGATCACTTTGTTACAAAATTGCATCACTAAGTGTTTTGACTTTTCCACCAAATTTCATTCCTCCATGAGAAAAGTTACATTTCATACCCCTTCCTGTCATCATTAAAAGGCAAGACATGAACTACTGAATCATTCAAAAAGTAATTAGTCCTTTAATAAAAAGGAAAAAAGCAAATTTTGCTTCTCTTATCAGTAGTATAGCTGTGTTTAAAAAAAGGACTTAAGCTCTTCGAGAATAGGTCCATAAACGGCCATTAGCCAAGCAGATTACAAGGTCTGAACTTCATATTGTCCGGAGCAGGGAGTGATCAACAGGGAATGGATTGCCCATTGTGACTGCTGCTACTTCTTCCAGCAGTATCAGCAACCGAAATTGGCCACTGTCAGAGACAGGATGCTGGGCTTGATGGGACCATTAGTCTGACTCAGTATGGCACTTATGTTCTTACACCACTACCCCAACCTCAAGGGAAGGTTATTGAATGGGCAGTGGCCCATCAGCTTCAGGGGCATCTAGACTGCATTTGTTTCCTTGATTCCCTGCAGTCCGGCTTTCGTCTGGACTATGGCACCGAGACTGCACTTGTGCTCTTGGTTGACAATTTGTGCTGGAAGTTGGACCGAGGTCGTTCCACTCTTCTGATTTTGTTAGATCTTTCAGTGGCTTCTGACACGGTTGACCATGAGATGTTGGTGACTCACCTATGAGACAGTGATGGAGTGAGCAGGACTGTTCTTGAATGGTTCTGCTTGTTTCTGGCCAGAAGATGTCAGCGTGTGGTACTGGGGGATTGTATATCTCCTCCCCCCCGCCCCTCACATGTGGAGTCCCACAAGGATCCATTCTGTCCCTTTTCCTGTTAAACTGGGGTGCGTCCCTCAGGTTTAGAGTCTAGGAGCCCTCCTTGAATCAGGTGGTAGCTGTGGCGAGGAGTGCATTTGGTAAATTACATCTGGTCCAATGTCTGTGGCAATACATCTTGGGCTCCGATCTTGCCACCGTCATCCATGCATTCGTCACCTCTAGGAACTTGCCTGATTGAGCCCACTTTGTGGCTGGATGATCCGGCGCTGCCGGGCCCTGTGCCGCGGCAATGTGGTTTTCCCATGGCCGCTGTAAGTTCTAGCGGGGGTAGGGTCCCAAGGGACCAATAGTCAGAACCCTTTAGGGAACTGCTAAACCCACTCTGCGGGCCCCCATGCCAGTTGGAGAGGGGATCACCCAGATCCAATCCTCCAAACCCCTCTTAAGGAAGGAGGTGAACAGGGAGAGGAATTCCTTCCTCCCTGGAACCAGGAGGCTTTTCCCAAAGAGACTTGGCATGTTTTTCAATTTGTAGGCTGCCTATAACTTCTGTCTGCGACTGAGGCAGCTAGCCTGCTTCCTACCAGTGTGGAGGCAGACAAACAACTGGAGTTTAGGGGCTAGATCCCTCTGAGCATGCTCCAGAAAAATCAGGAAGTCTGCCTCCTACTGGTAGCGGCAGGAATCTAATCCTACTGTTTTACTGACCGTCCAGGAGGATCTCCCGGGAGAATGGACCACTGCAGCGCACTCTACATGACGCTACCCTTGGTGACAACCTGGAGGCCGCAGCTGGTGTAGAAAGGGCAATTGGGTTACTTACCTGGGGAATTCCCTTTGTATGTCCCTCGAGGGAGGTCATTCGGACGAAGGGAGCGATCTCCTCACCGGCCACTAGGAGGCAACAAAGCACTTTCGGCTGGGCATGCGTAGGGAGAGCACTCCCCCGCCTTTCCAGGTGTAACATAGCTGAGGATCGAACTTCTCAACTGTAAAACTAAACACAACTTAAAAACATTCCCCGGCAGGGGCAAACAGGAGAACTTATTCAACTCAGAAGAAAACAGCGCCCAGGTAACAAATCCGGGTGGGCCGAATGACCTCCCTCGAGGGACATAGAAAGGGAATTCCCCAGGTAAGTAACCCAATTCCCCTTTCTATGCCCTCTCGTCCAGTCATTCGGATGAAGGGAGGTACCAAATCAGCAATAGTCTGGGAGGGAGCTGGGCGCTTACTGAGGATTAAAAAAACCCTGAAGCACCCGCCTCCCGCAGGTGGCCTCTGCAGATTCTAGGCTATCAATTTTATAATATCTAGTAAAGGTGTGGAGGTTTCTCCACGTGGCTGCCTTGCAGATTTCCTGAATAGGGGCCCTGGCCCTGAAGGCCCAGTTGGTGGAGGCCCCCCGGGTAGTGTGTGCCAGAGTCCTGGCTGGGGGAACTAGATCTAAGGCCCTATATGCATCTGATACACAGGCTGAAATCCACTTTGCGATAACAACCTTAGAGGCCTTGCTACCCCTAGAGTGTGGATGGTAACTCACTAACAGGGAGGATGTCTTCCTAAAGGGCTGAGTGCGCTCAATCTAAGTTTTAAGGGCGCAGCAGACATCCAGGGTATGCCACAGCCGTTCAAGTCTGTGCTGGGGCCTGGGGCAAAAGGAGGGGAGAACCACCTCTTGAGATAGGTGGAACAAGGAGACCACCTTCGGGATAAAGGTGGGGTCTAGGTGAAGGAGCACTGAGTCCTTCCTGAAGATGCAGAAGGCAGGGTCTATGGAAAGGACCCCAATTTCTGAAACTCTCCTCGCTGAAGTAACAGTGATGAGGAAAGCCATTTTGATGGAAAGAAAATATAGGGAGACCTGGTGTAACGGCTCAAAGGGGGGACCCATGAGGGCCTTGAGGAACCTGTGCACAACTGGTGGAGCTAAGTGACGGGCCGCCCTGAGAAACTGCCTGATGTGAGGGTGAGTAGAGAAACGCTGGCCTGAGGATGCTGTTAGCGTGCTGTCCAAGGCTGACAACTGTCTGGATAGGGTATTGGGGTGAAGTCCTTTCTCTAGCCCCTCCTGTAAGAAGTGCAAAATTTGAGAGATTGAGGGGGTACGAGGAGGAATGTGGTGAGAATGGCACCATCTGACGAAGAATGTCAATGTGGACTGGTAGATTCGTCTGGTGGACTCGTGTCTGGAGGCTAGCAGAGAGTCTGAACCACCTGAGCCAAATATCTGAGGCTTAGGAGCGCAGAGGACTCAACAGCCAAGCTGTCAGCTTCAGGAAGCTGGGTTGTTTGTACCACAGAGGACCCTGCGAGAGCAAGTCTGGAGTGACTGGGAGATCTATCCGGTTCCCTCGTGAAAGACTGATGAGGTCGAGAAACCAAGGCCTGCGGGGCCAGAATGGTGCCACCAAGATGACCTGGGCTTGCAGCTTTTTGGCTCTCCTGATGGTGCGCCCTAGGAGAGGGAATGGCGGGAACGCGTATAGCAGGCCCCGAGGCCAGGGGTGGCTGAGGGCGTCATGTGCCTCTGCCTTGGGGTGAGGGCCTCTGCTGAAGAACCTCTGTGTCTTGCTGCTGTTGGTTGAGGCGAACAGGTTGAGTTCCGGTTGTCCGAAATTGGCGACTATGAGGTTGAATGCCTGAGTGCAGAGGGTCCATTCCCCCGGGTCGACCTCCTGCCTGCTCAGTCAGTCTGCCTCCACATTCACCTGTCCCCTGATGTGCCGTGCTCTGAGGGATAATAGATTGGCTTCCACCCACGTGAGAAGACGCCTGGCTTCCTTGTGGAGGGACGGAGATCTCAAGCCCCCTTGGTTGTTGACATAGGCCTGGGCCGAGGTGTTGTCCATAAAGACCAATACATGTTGTGCACGTAACTGCAGGGTGAAGGGGACCAGGGCGAGACGGATCGCCCTGAGCTCCAACCAGTTGATGCTGTGAAGTTGTTTGTGAGCTGTCCAAGATCCTTGTGCCGTGTGGGTGGACAGGTGGCCTCCCCACACGAATAGGCTGGCGTCTGTGGTCAGAATCACCCTCTCGGGATCCGTTAGAGGGACTCCTTGGGTGAATCGGTGTGGATGTTCCCACCATGGAAGTGACTGCAGGGTGGTGTGGTTGAGCGGGATGGAGATCGTCAAGCTGTCGATAATGGCAGATTGCCAGGGTCTGAGTAGGGCCTGAAGGGGGCGTGAGTGGAAGCGGCCCCAGTGAAGATGTTGAATGCAGGATACCATCAACCTCAAGAGTGAGGCTAGGGTGAGAATTGGTACTCATGGACGAGCTCGAACCTTCCTGATTAGGTTTCGCAGCTTGAGCTGCCGTTGAGTAGGGATGAAAATCCTGTCCTGGAGAGCATCGAAAATCACTCCTAGGTGCTCCAGGCGTTGCGTCAGGGTGAGATGACTTTTGTCTAAGTTTATTAAGAAGCCGTGCTTCTCCAGGTATGTCATGGTGCAAGATAGGTGGGTGCAATCTGACGTGATGGTGCCTTGACGAGGAGGTCATCTAGATGGGGTAGACAGCTATCCCCCCCCAGTCTGAGGTTCGCGATGAGGGGCACTAGGATCTTGATGAACATGCGCGGCGCTGACCCTAATCTGAAGGGGAGGGCCCGGTACTGCCAGTGTTGACCGTTGTAGCAAAACTGGAACCACCTCTTGTGTGTAGGCATTATGGGGACATGTAGATAGGCATCTTAAAGTCCAGGGAGGCCATCCAGTCATCCTTGGTGATGGCGAGGGATATGGAGATGGTCTCTGTGTTGAAGTGCTGCTTGCAGATTGCCCTGTTGAGGTGCTTCAAGTCAAGGACCCCCCTCCAGTCCCCGGATCTCTTCTGCACCAGGAGGATGGAGTACAGACCCGATCCCTGCTTGTGCCAAGGCGAACTCTCTCGATGGCCCCCATGTGGTGGAGTTTGGTGATTTCTGAGAGCGTTGCCACGTGCTTGGCAGGGATGTGTGAGCGAGGGAATACCCGAAAGAGGTCTCGTGGAGTGTATTTTAGCTCCACTGAGTAGCCCCCGTCACTGTCTGTATGACTCAGGCTTCTGTTGTTGCCGGTACCCACCTTGGAGCGAAGTGGAGGAGATGAGCGCAGAGTTTAGGCGAGGTGAGGCAGGAAGAACCGGAGTAGTCAGGATTCCTGCTTGCGCTGGGGGGATCCGAAGCGGGGTGTGTACTGGTGTTGTGTTGGAGGCCAATTACTTTTGGCTCCTCTGCTTCTCTGGCTCCTGTTGCGATGTGAAAAATTCCAGGTTTGCGTGGAATACTGTGAGCGTCTGGGACCCTGCTGAGATCTGTTGAAGGGGCAAAAAAAGTTCTTAAAGGTTTGTACCTGGTTCAAGGTATGTTTTTTGTCCTTGTTTGAGGCCTCAGCAAGGACCTTGTCCAGTGCTGGTCCGAACAGCTTGCCTCCCTTAAAGGTGCTGTTCACCAAGAGGTTCTTGACATGTGGGTCTGCCCGCCAGGAGCAGAGCCACAGCCTGCGCCTGGCTGCGACATTAGCCGCCATCCCCTTAGCTGCCCATGTGAGAATATCCATAGAGAAGTCCATGAGGAAAGCCTGAGCCAGAGTGACGTTGGTGGTGAGCTTTTGTGACTGTGCCGGGGCTAGTTCAGGGTCCTTGCCCATCCTGAACCATTTCATAACTGCCCTTGCCACATAAAAGGTGGTGGTGGCCATACGGAGAACGTTTGCCAGGGCCTCATAGCTCTTTTTTAGGCCTACTTCCAGGCCCTTATCTGTGTGGTCCTTTAGCAAGAAGTCCCCTTCAGTGGGGAAGGCAGATTGGCGTGCGATAGCTGCCGCCGCAGCATCCACCTAAGGGAGAATGCGAAGACAGGGTTGCTGTGCCTGTTGAATGCGTAAAGGATCTGTTGGGGCCTGGATAACTTAAAAGATTTAGCGGAGTGTTTCCATTGAGCCTTGATGTTTTTTTCAAAGGCCTTGTCCAATGAGGCCCCGGCAGAGCTGTGGCTCAGCTTAGGGATATAGTCCCTGTCTGAGTCCTCATCATCGTCAGAGGAGGAGTCTGAATCTCTCTTTTTGGGGGTCCTGGGAGTAACTTTCAGGACCCTTTCCGGCCTTCTGATGAGCTTGGGGCCCTGGTCGTGAGGCAACTACCTGCCCAGATCCTTTCGGCCCTTAGAGAGAATGAGAATGTCCTCCCAGTGCTGGGATCCCTCGCCCTGTGAGTGATGGGAGGATGTCGAGGAGGCAGCCCCTGACTCCTCCTCCAAGGAGAACGCGTGGTGGCGGGGGGGCCTTATTTTTATTTGTGCGTGTCTTCTTAGGGGGCGGGGGTCTGACTCAGTCATCCTCGAAAATCTCCCCCTCCTCAGGATTAGCGGGTCCCATCTCTTCCTCCTCCCCAGAGGATGAGCCCAAGGTCTCAGAGGGAGGCGCTTTGTTTATGGGGGCATCTGTGCTTCCCTTTCTCCGCTGTCCTGGAGGTGCCCTTGAAGGAGCCCTTGGGGGGGGGGGGTTTGGTGTAGGGGTTTGTTTGTGGGAGCGCCTGTGCTTGAGCTGGTTGCTCTCAATGCACATCAGCGCTCCCATCATGGCCCTAAGGGCCTCCAGCTGAGCCTGCCGGAAATCATTGTGGTCCCCCCTTACTTGAGAGGAGGCAGCTGATGCCACCTCGTTCTCCTCCTCCTGCTTCAACGGGGATCCGTACTCCTGCTGGGCATCCTGCGCCGCCTGCCTAGGTGCTGGGGGAGCGGGAACATCAGTTTCGGTTTCCCTTGCTGCCGCTGCCAAAGCAGTTTCGGTTCTGGCCATGGCTGGTCTGGCGGGCTTTGGCAGCTTCAGCCACAGGAGCGGGGGCTGATCCGGCTGGGGGTGTATCTTGTGAAGAGGATCACCTCACCGGCAAAACCTGGTCCTTGCTCAAAAGCCGGCTCCGGAAAGATTACCTCCTCCTGCCCGGGGAGGGGAGGATGTGCCCAAGGAATCCCCGGTGCAGAGGCACCTGAAGTAAACAAGGTTGAAAAAAGTGCTCTGGGTGCGGAGCACCCTGCTGCTATGTCCTGTCGGTTTGGAGGCAGACTTTCAACGGGGAAGAGGGGGGGCAGCGCTCTCCCTACGCATGCCCAGCCTAAAGTGCTTTGCTGCCTCCTAGTGGCCGGTGAGATTGCTCCCTTTGTCCAAATGACTGGACGAGAGGACATAGACTGTGGCAGCCCAGCTCCTTGCCCGGAACACATAACACTGGTGCTCTGAACTGGGCTGCCTATAGTCTTCTTGTCACTGGGAGGGGAAAAGGAGGGGAAAAACCCACACACCCTGTGCACGCACACTGCTCTGTTACGTAGGGGCCCCAGTTGCCCGTCAGGATAGTATGTGGGCCGCTCAGTATGCTTTCGCACCAAGAGCATAAGCCCCTATCATCATAGGGCTCAGAGCATTTAACCAGAAAAAGATCCACACAGGAACTTCCACACCACTGGGTAAGGGCAAGATAGCAGTGGGGGGGAAGGTGTGACGGGATCCAGGGGGAGGGGAACAGGTAGGGATGACAACAAGGGCCAGGGGCTCTCACACTGCAGGGAAAGGGATGATAACCCAGGAGGGGGGGAGGAGGCTTGCACGCTGGCCCGAAGGCCCTTTCACCAACCTTGCTGACCAGGGGTAGGGGAGGAGGTTCACACACACGTTGCCACAGAACTTCCTAGACCGAGACACACCGGGTATAAAGGGAAGAGGAGGGGGAACAAGGAACCAGTCTCAGAGGTAAACACAACAGGCAGGATACAAAGTGTCAAACCACTTAGCTTTCAGATGGGGGCCAGTCTCTCCACAAGCGTTCGCTCTGATTACCGGCACAGAGCTCTCTGACCGATAAGAGGCCAGCTCCGCCCCCTGCGTGCGTGCGAAGACGTTCAGAGCGACGCGGGGGGGGCGTGGCTCTGCCGCATTGTACTCAGCTGTGTGTGCTGCGTCCGCCGCTGGTGCCTCCGCTCGCCTCTGCACGCGCTCGGAGTGGCGCAGTGGGGGTGTGTGGCCCCGCTGCGTTCTTCGTCCTCCCGGCTGTCTGTGTTGTGCCGGGACCGCGCTGCCTTGCTGCGTCCTGGTTTGTGGGGCCCCTAGTCCTTGAAAGTCGCCGCTGCAAGGACAGCTGGCGGCTGACACTTCTGGGCCCGATTCAAGGTGTTTATTATTATTATTATTATACATTTATATAGCACCAGTTGTATGACCTGGTGCTGTACAGATTACCTTTAAAGCCCTATACAGCCTGGGCTCTGCTTACCTGTGAGATCACCTCATCCCTCATGTCCTAGATCGGTCCCTAGGGTCAGACATGGGTGTCTGCTTGTAGGTCCCCTGGGTGGCCACGTTTGAGAAGGTGTTCTTAGTGGTCGCACCATGGCTATGGAACTCCCTTCCAGTAGAGATTAGCCTCTCCAACTCCTGTAGACAACGTAAGACCTGGCTGTTTTACCAGGCGTTCGGTGAGATGGACGGGTAGTAGTTTATTTTTATTTTAGGGGTACTGGGGTGTTTTTTTTTTTCTTTTGGACCTCTGTTGCTTGGTTTTATGTATTTTATATTATGCTTGTTCACTGCCCTGAGCTGTATTGGGCAAGGGCTGGTATAAAAGTATTGAAATAAATAAGCAAACATTCCTCTTTTAAAATCTCATTATCAGAAACCCTGGAGAATGGATGGTTTTATTAGTAATCTGGGACATAGGTTCATTTTCAGAGAATTCTCTAAAATTTTAAAGAGAAACATGTTTTCAATGCTAGTACGATCTTTCCCTACACTTGATCACTTTGAAATTATATGGGAATTCTTGATCATGATAAAAGCAAACTGACTAGCACTTTCAGGAAAAAGTATGCTAAAGACAAGCTTCCCAACCACTATCAATCTGATTCAATTCAAAGTAATTTTATGCCCATGAAATGTAATCAAGTTGTGAAATTTGAGCATAAGCTATTTGCAAGATTTTCTTAAACTCCAACCTAGTCCTCCAATGTTGAGCAAGAATAGTTAATATACTTCTTAAAAATTATTCAACAGATATCAAGAATGCATTTCTTCTACAAGGGCCGAATCAATGGATTTGTTCTACAGAGGATGAAGATAGCAAGTTCATATGGTTGTCTCTGCTGCAAAGTACAATTAACTGTAGTACTGAAAATAATGGAATGTAGTCGTAAAACATTTTTGAACTCAGTAAAAAAGCTGGATTGTATAGTGTATTTTGAAAAGTTTTTAATGGATAAATTTCAGCAGTTACAGCGTTGTTTGAGTAGCTGACTAATAAGGAAGATCTCAATGTGTAGCTCTGCAGGATAGGGACTTGCCTAACTACTGATTGTACATTACTAGTTATGTTACTGGTGCTATATGACTAACACAAGACTGTACAAGCTTGCAACAGAAAAAATGTTTCTTCACAGTATAGACATGCGAGACTGACCCCTGCAACCTTTTTTTGAAGTTGCACGGTTGCAGTCTATTTTGTGGCAGAATGCAAAGTAAAACTCTATAAAGAAAAGCCAATGACTATCAAAAATCTTTACAGCATTGACCAAATGCCAAGGAAGCTGCTAATTTGCCAAAAAATAAATTACTATTATTATTCCATTAAGAAAAAGAATTGAGACTAAGTACTGGGTACAAAACTGTAGTTTGTTATTAGTATAAAGGCCTTTACAGTCACACACATACTTAATGTAGCCAGAAAGTGGGCATGTACATTCAATGAGAACACATTAAGATTTAGGTAAGTTTTGATGAGCTTTAGCGAGACACTAAAAATGGTTCTTGCTTTGAAAGTTGAATATATATTCACGATTTCTCCTTGAGCAAAAAAATGTACCCCTTTTTGGGTATGAATAGTAAATCATGCTAGAATCTGGTTTGAGAAAATTGCATGTTTCCAGGGAAGATATAGCTCTTAAGCAGAATTATGCAAGATGAAATATCATTTACCCCCGAAGCATCCAGCTAGGCTAGAATTTAAAAAAGGCAACAACTCCTTTTTCTTCCCTCAAAAACCTGTTCCGTTATTTGTCTGGGAACCTTATGCCAAAGAGTTCCTTGCAACTTGTATTAGTTTCTTGGAAGAAAAATCAATCGCTATATTCCTTTTTAGTGAATACATTTTCTGCATGCACAGAAGTGGGAATGGAGAAAAGCATACAGCTTAACCTGCCACATCCCTAACACAAGCATTTGAAATGAAGAGTCAAGATTTTTGTACAGGAAATGTAGATTTTTCTAGTGTAAAAAACTTTTTATAATCACTTACATGATGCTTTAATCTTCAGTTTTCCGCTACCAAATAAATTGTGTGGAACATGCATAATTGAGACACTAAAATGACACACACTTTTTAAGAAGCATTGTAGGCAATATTGCACCAAACATGTAGTAATAGGAATGGAAGGACAAGAGGCAACAGGACTAAGCAGCGTAGATGGAAGGTTAGGGTGTTTCTACATGTTGCGGTAGCTACTTGAGGATTGAATGGCACAAAAAGGTCAGGACTGCTGCTCCAAAGAAGTTGGAGCAGCAGATTTGGTTTGGGTCCAAAACGTAGCCAGTGTTACATGTAGACTTGCAACTATAGGTCAGTAAGGGAGAGGCCTGACTGCTCCACACTGAGATGGGAAGTTTCTCCACCCGTAGTAGTTCAGGGCAGATACGGGTATCCTATTTCCTGCTGAGCACCCTCCTTTCAGGCTCTGAATCATGGTAGGCAGGCATGTGTTGCTCCCTATCAATGAACTATTCAGCAGGGACCAGGACACCCCTGATGGCAGCAATTCATTGCTGGCAGCATTGCTGATCTCTTGCGGGCAAATAAGGAGCACTCAGCTGGGGTGAGCCCAGGGCTGCTTTTAGCCAAGCAGTGGGTGTGCCCACATTTTGCAGCACATGTGGATTCCTGCTAGAGAAACTCAGATGTTGCTATACAACCCCTTGCTATGTGTAGTAATTGCCCTAGAAATAGTCATCAATACAGGGGAAAAGGTAGTCGTAGTAGTGGGAAGTGAAGTCTTAATGTACATAGGTGCTGCATGCTACAAAAACTTGGATTTTCCCAAAAGAGCGTAGTGCTTTAATAAATGCTTGCATCTTGTGAACGGTAGTTAGCCAGGCTCCCTGTTGTGTAGACCGTGTGCTGTATAGAGCAGCAGCACATCAAGCGAAGATTGCAATTCCATTACGTAGGCACTGTAAAGCATACAGCATCTCTGCCCCATAGAGATCACAAATGAAATTTGTAGTAAGATGCAATAGGTAGCAGAACAAATGGGAAACGGTCAGGGAAAAAGCAAGACTAACAAGTACACTTTACATACCACCATCTTCCTTCTGTTTTAGAGTTAGACACGGTGCCCTTTTTACTGGAAATAAGCCCTGCCCACATTCGTTTCTAGATGAGGTAGCTATTCATGACCACAAGCATTAGCACTTAGGACACCAAAATCTAATAAATGATATTTATGCAAATTAAAAGTTGAAAACTGACTTTTTAGAAAATTTGAGTGAAAATGCTTGGTTCAAATATGTATTGCATGATGAATTCAAAATAAAACCAGAAGGTATCTTTAAAAGAATGTTCAGTGTATTCAAATCTAACATAAAATGGTCTATGTAGAGTCAGAAACCTGTGCCTGCTGTATCCCAAACTAGCCATGCATGTGATCCAAAGAGGTCAGAGTGAACAAGGCAGAAAGATTAGCTGGTGAAGGTATTAGTTAGGCAATTGAGCTCAGATACCTTTTGTCCATAAACATTTCAAACCTATGTTACTTGTATGTCTAGACAGGAACAGCTGACTGGCTCAGGCTGCTCTTGAATGAGACCACTATAAAGTCAGAAGTAGCTATGTCCTGCCTCTCCTAGCTAAATTGCATGTTTGGATTTTCTTAGCTGGAATGAATTTGTAGAATGAGTGACTGTACGTGTGTCAGGTGTTCTTGTTGTAGTTAAAGCGTAACCCATGGTAAAGTAGTGGAGCTCTTTTCACCATAATCCTTTATGGTCCTGACTTGTGTTAACAGTAAGTTTATTTATTTATTCTTCTTATTTTAATTGCATTCCAAGTAGGCTGGAGGTTGTCTAGATCATACATGCACTGGCCAAAAGAGGAATTTTATATTAACATGAAAATAGTTTATTTTATTGTCAAGATCAATTTCTTTTAAATTAGCAAAACTGAATTGACAATACATACAGCAGCATATTAAAATTCACATTCCTCAGTTGTATCAATGGATCCAAGTGGAGAGTATAGCAGAGTTTCTTCCACATGGTAACTTGAAAATTAGTTAAAGTAGAGACAGGATATTGGTTCAACAATGTACGAGGCTGCCCTGCTTTTGTACTTTACTCCCAAGCACACACAACTGCCTCTGTTCTCAGTTTATTGGGAACTCACCTCTGTTAAAAAGGCTATTTTACCTGGGGATAACCACAGAACTATCCTGGTGTTAACAGATGTGACCACTCGGATTAAAATCCTAAAGTGAAGCCACCTGAAGTAGTCCTCTCTCAGGGTGTGATAGAAATCTAAATGCAGTGACAAATTAACTCCCTTTAACTCTAATTAAGCTTGTTCTGTGGTCATGAGTCCTACGTTGACTTATAAACTTGAAGATAATGTGCTTGTGCTCTAGAAAGGTAGAAATTTGTGCCTCATTAACATTTAATTAGGAAGTATTAAGACTTCAGATTACCAAAAGAATCATACAGATAGTCAAATAATAAAAACTTGGGTCAACAGAATGTCCCAGGGAATATAGTCAACTTATTTTGCCTGCCATCTACAGTGTATTTAGTAACAGCAGTAACACTTGGAGACCTGTAAAAAGATCCATTTGTGTCTTACGAGCCCAAGTTAAAGAGGATTCAACGAAATCAAAATATTGTGCTCCTTTATTGGTTTAAAAATCACACAATTGCTAGTTCTGATTCTGCTGAGATACATCCATGCAGTTTAACATCTATGATCCCACAGCCAGAATAAGCCATTAAATAGAATATCTGCTGTTAGTCAGCAATTAATGCAAATTTACATATGAGATCAAAAGGTGTGTATCATACAATATACAACAAATCCTAATACAGTACATCAACCTGAATAGCAGGATACACTAAGGGAACTTTGTTAATAGTGAAGCCTGTCTATATGCCAGAAGAATAAGGCTTAGAGACATGGTGACAAAAGGTAACCCTTTAGGTAAGTCCTAGGAATTTGTTTTCTTTTTGGTCGGGAATTAGAAGTTTAGAGGCATTGACATTACAGTAAAGACTAGTGGATGTGGTCTGTTAAAAGGAAATGTATGAAGCATGCAGTTACAGGTGGAAATGTGCAAACAACATACTGGGGGTTAACACCCACCCATTCTTTTCGCAGGAGGGATGACGGAGAAAGGCCTGTTAAGGTTTAGCATCAGTTGTACAATACTTCATTCATATGCATGCTGCTGAATCAGGGTCATGAGTGGAAAAGTTTAACACCTGGCAATCTGTGGTCACATTGGTTGTCCTTTCATGTTTATGCACTTGTACAAATTTAATTGATATGGCAAAACAGCCTGCAAGAACTCTGTGGCACCTGGAAGAAGCTAGTTTATTGCAAGGCAGACTGGCTTGCCAGAACTATAGATGGATTTGCTAGATTGTGAAAGGTGGCTTGGAGGTAAGGTTTGGTTGACCACAACAGGTTGGTTATCTATCTTACACAATAAAACAAATGCAGCTGTGTAAGATGCATTTCTGGTATATTAAATTATGTGCTTGAATGTTAACTGACTAGTTATCATATGAAAAAAAGGATATTTCTGTGAAGGTTCCTTGACATGAATACAAAAATTCACCATTTAATCAATTCCAGTTTGAAATTTTGGCCACTGAAATTGTACAAGCTCCTCCAACTTAGAGATCATGTATTCCCAACAAAACAGGGAGGGGTGGCAGTGCCAATGTACAAAACATTCAACTAAACAGTTAACCCAAATTTTTTGTATTGAAATTATAAAAGTTACTTAAATACAATGGCAGACAGTGGACAAACAGAATCACAAAATTTAACGTTAAATAGAGTGCACTGAGCTGGATGTATGGGCCTTTAAATAGGCTTTAAACCCAATCCCCCTTTCAAAATTAGTAAATTCACAGTTAATGGCAATTGGCTTATAAGTGAGAGAAGGGTCGAAGCTGTTCCAGTTGAACTTCCAGGGAAATTCTCTCTTCAAGAACATCCTGGAAAGGAAAAATGGGCAAATTTACAGACCAATGAAAGGACATTGTGAAAAAGAAAAATCTTCCTCTGTTTAGAACAAGGGGACGCGTGCTCAGCCTTTTCCATATCCAGGACTGCTTTGAGTCCCCTCTACCTTCCCCAGCAACTCCCAACATTGTTGGGGCCTCTCCAAATTTTATCCCAAAAGGTTGATGGCTTGTTTTATGGCTTTATGCAAAGAGATCAGATTTCCGGGGAATCAAAAAGGGTTTTGGAGATTTAGAGATATTGTTCTAGGCTGCCTGCAGATTGGCAGGCATTACATCAGCTTATGCCCAGTTCACATTATTGAGGTTCTCTCAACAATAGAGGCTAGAAATATGTGTTTTTTTAAAAGTGAAATGTTAGTAGGTGAACTAGTAAGGGAAGTCGTCAACCCCCCCCCCCCCCAATGGGTTTGCAATCCCAAAACAGAGTAGGGCAAACAACATTAGTTCTGTAAAACTATCTTGGAAGCACCATGGGTAGTGAGTATTGTATGTTTAACACCATGTCTTTGGCAAAAAAGAAAAGACAATTAAGCCATTTTCTTGGCAACTTCTGTCTTCCAGGCTCTATCAAAGTAGTCTCAAAAAAGATTTCCCATAAAGTATATACATAATTTAATGGCAAGTATCCGTTCTCATCACTTATATATACAAAACTTTCTGCTGAGGTACTTACTAAGTCCCAACACCATAGTTATGTCAGCCTCCAAACATCTAACAACCCTGGAAACATTGTTACCTTTAGCTGTTGCTGTAATTCACTATTTAGTCTGGCCAGAACAGTGTTGGTTTCCTTATTGCGTCTGATTGATGCCTGAATTGCCTTCTTGTCCTTCCCGACTGATCTAAAGGGATATTTTTTAAAAAGTTGTTTTTCTTTATTTTAAGAAGCACCTGCAGTACATTTTCATTGTCAAATAAATCATAACTTACTACTAGTAGTCAATTCCTTAATCCCTTTTTAGAGTGTAGGACAGTACTACCGAGGCCAAAATCTGATTTCTCACCTCAACACAAATTTTAGTAAATCGCCTCCCGAATACAAGGCCCTTTTCACACAAGATGCCCTCACCCATCTCCAGTTTTTCTGGGTGGAGGTGTGCACGTGCTCCACCTCCACCCAATCACCCACGGAGCAATGGGCTCCGATGTCCCATGGATGGAGGTGGGTATGCACCCATGGGAATGGGCGCACCCCTACCTCAACCCACCGTGGCTACACATCCATCCCCCACCCACCGCGGTCTGTTTAAAAACAGCCTAAGGCTAGCCAAATAGATCATAAGAGTTGTGCGTACTTGTTTCATCCTGAACATATGAGTCAAAAATGAAATATGATGGCATAGAGAGGAAGGGGGATTGATTTTTTGATACTTACTAAAGAAACCTGTATAACTTTATATTTGTTGGCCATTATAGTGTGAAACCAGGAAGGGATGGAACAGAACCCTCTGAGATTTCACTTAAGAATATACGTCAGTGTTATTTTTTTGTAAGATCATGAGTTAGTAACTGTTTATGTTTTGATATATTTATAATTGCTGATTTGTGTGCAGTGATATATTCATAGGATCTGTTGTGTGCAGTGATATATTCATAGGATCCGTTGTGTGCAGTGATATATTCATAGGATCTGTAAATAATTTATTAAGCCTGTATAATAATTCACTTTGTAGATACATTGGTATCCTTGGTGTATGGAAATTATTTTAGGTCTTCCACACTTGAACCTAAGAGCCCTTTGCTCATTTTTCTTTTGCAAGTGAGTAAGTTACCAATGCATTGCCAGTATTTAAAGTTTGCAATCAGTACTTCTTTAGGATTCACAAGTTTGTATTCGAATGCCTTTTTCTCTCTTCCCTCCCCGTGTATTTTGTCCTTAATCTTGCAGCCGGTATATGAATATTTTCATTTTAAAGATATCCCATTGAAGAAGGGGCTTGTGTCCCCCAAATGAGGTAACAGTTAAATGTGTATACTGTGATATTTCCATGTGTGTGTAAGACATGCGTTTGCAGCATTTTTGTATATAGTGGTTTGACTTATGCATAGTACACGTTTTATTACCTATGCTCGTATGATTAAAATTTCATAGATTTGTTCCCCCTCCTTTTGTTTTGTGTCAAGAATTACATTGCCATGAAAAATTACTTTCCAAGCACCAACTCATTTTAAGATTCCTGTAACTAACATGGAATGGAAGTCATAAGAGGAACACTATATCTGCACATTTAAGCTTTACCTGATTTAAGTTTAACGCTATTAAGTCCTCAGATAGCTTTTTTAATCACGGTACTTTGAAAGTCAGCCTTACAAAATACAATCCATTAATAAGGAGTATTTCCATAAGGTTTCAGTGAAAAAGATGGATTTTTGAGGTTCACAAATCAAACTTTACATCTGGTTTATTTTGAAACCCCTGTTATACCCACTGGCAATTAAAATAATCAGAAACTGCTTTTGCGCCTTAATCAAATTGTTTTATTTGCTGGTTAGTAAATATCCCAGTATTAGAGGTAATCACACATCTTGGGTTACCTAGGAATAGATGGCTGTGAAGCAAGAACAGCACCTATGACACCGGTTTTCTGCGTATGTTCCTCAGCTTCAGGTCTCAGCTCATCCTCGGATTTTAACCTCCTTCGAATAGGCTTTGGTGGTGGAGCAAGGGGTGTGGTACCTTTGCCCTGGGAGACGAAGCATAATCTTTTATAGAGAAATGCAGTTTATTGCAATTTTCATTAATGTGTTGTTTCTAACATCGACTCATAACAGGCTCATAGGCTTTGAGCTGTGTATCTTTGGATATCAGAACAGCACAAGTGATTTCTGTAAGGTTTATGGGCCACAAAAGGACCTAAATGGTAACCTTAATGTAGTCAATTTTGAAAAGCAGGGAGACCAACCACCTATATTAGTTTTTCTACATTGAAATTGCAAGAGAAGCACTTCTGTACCCATACAATATTGTAACTATACAGGCATTTCAAACCGTTTGAAATGAGAATAGGTAAAAATGACAATTTTGCAATCTCAGGCATTGCCCTTCAGCAGCAGCAAAGGTGGGAACAGACAGGCTTTTGCAAAATTTTATCTCAATGTGTATTATTGGCAGGGGATTTTGAAACAGCCATGCCCCCCTCAAATGAAGGTGGGTATGAAATGGGGGAGCAAGCTGGGTGTGTGTGTGGGTCTCATGGATTATCCATTCCAGGAGAAAAGAAGTGGAGGGGGTTGGGATTGGGTTTTTTTGTTTTTATTTTATTCGTATGTTGAAAGAAGTCCAGTGCCACAGAGACTGGGCAGAGTAAAAATCTAAAAGAATACTGCCTTAACAACAGTACCCTTCCCCTTAATAATATCCTCCTTTTAAAGTGAATTTTACATACCGCATTAACAGAGACACTAGCAGCTGCCTTGTCCTCAACATTTCCATCTGCTTTGACAACTTTAAGAGAGCCTGCAGAATCAGAGGGTTTTTCAACCTATAAAGAATCAGGTAAGTTAGAAAGACATTACACAGATGTAACATTTTGTTAACTAAGACTAAGGTTTTGTTTTGCAAATTAAATCATGATTTAAATCACTGGTCAGGAAGCCTAGATTTAACCACTTTTCCACAAAAAGTGCATTCTTGTTTAATATTCCATAATAAAAAACCCTCCAGTTTACAAGAAGAGTTAAGGCTCTTGCAAATTCAGTCATGCACTAAAACATGGAAATTGCAAGTTAAGGCTCCTGCCTTAACTTCCGTGCCATGTTAGCAGTAAAGACTGTACAGTCTTGCACAGTGTGCTCACAACTTAGGCTCCAAGCACCCACACTTTGCCTTCGTCTTTCAGCCCCAATCCTCTTTGCAGGTTGGGGGCAACACCGAAGCTGGGGACAGGAGGGCGTGAGCTGGCCCCTCACCCCGTTGGGGCTTTATAATGGAGGGTGCAACACACCTTAACTATTAGAGCGCTCCAATAACCACCTTAATACTTATTATTCACAACTAAGATGGATGTAAGGTTTCATTTTTAGAAACCATACATTTAATGCAGTGATTTATTTTGATATTTTTCAATCAATTTTGCAGCTACATCAGAAAACTGAATTATGATTTCATTATTTTATTCACGAAAGCTAACTGATGCTGATACTTATGAAGTCATGGTGTGTGTGAGAACTATCTCCAATTCACTTCAGTGAATCTTTCCAAACAGGGTCTCTTTTACGGCCTGATACCATGGTAGGTTCTCTCTTCTACCATTCCTGTTCCCTCACTAGATCTCAAATCAATGGAGCGGTTATACTCAAACATATCCTTCAAAGACTTCTGGAGCATTCTGCTCAAAGTGTTTCCCTTGTTTCTACTGCCCCTTCCTTGCATGTATCTTCGGACTCTTCCTCCATTCCCAACATTTCTCTGTTCCAGGGATTCTCAACCTGGTGCTCAGGAGCATTCGAGTGCCTGGGCAATGCAGGAAAGTGTTGCCCAAGCCAACTATCACTAGTGCTCAGGAGAACTTTGAAACAGTCCTTCACTCAAAGTCACTGTGAGCTGGGCTACTGACTTCAATGGGTGGAGGATTACTATGACTGTCCTACTGTTAGTAAGGTAAACTTTCCCTTTGTGTCTTTCAGTAGGGGGTGGAAAACCACTAGATCTACCCTGAGGGTGTTTCCTCCTTTCTAAAGACCCAGTGAGACATCTCCACACCCCCAAACCTTTTGTTTTACAAATTAAACCATTCAATTAGAACTATTCCCCCCAACAAATACCCTCCCCCCCCCTCCAGATCATTCCTGCCACCAATGCCTAGGTGAAAGCCTTGACTAAGTTATGGGAGCTCTATTTCTAAGGCACAAAAGTTGGCAAGGGGGACTTGGACATTCATTTCTCCACTTCTCTGATACTTCAGAGGGATGTGTCCCCTCTATTTTCATGCCAGGTTATGAATTTGTGGCAGTTCTCAGCTTGGCTACATTAGGCAATTGCTATGGGCCCTGTGGCTCTCTGGGGAAAAGAAGCTCTACCCCTTCATGCTGTCTCTCTGCCACTCCAAGCAGCAAAGGGACAGAGTGGAAGAACAGGGCTTCTTTCCCACCCAGAGAGCACCTCTGGAAGTCACCAGGGAGCAAGAGCCACCAGTGCTGTGCCCTGCTGAGCTTGGAGCTCAGGAGCCATAACATTGCCTGTCACCACTGCAGCCTCTGCTGCCCCGCCACTGACTCATACCATGCTGGGGGAGTAGAGCCTGGAGGCTGTTCTTAATATGCTTGCCACAGCTGGATCTGGCCTTGTGTCCCTGCTGCACCACTGCTCTTGCTTCTCTATTATAGTTGAGGGAGCAGAGCCTGAAGTCTGCTCTGAACCTACCTGCCCACTCAGCACTCTTGCTGCCCTGCCGGGGGAGCAGAGTCTGAGATGAGCCTGCCTGCTCCAGCTGGAGCCCACCTGGGGATGATACCACCACTGCTATCACTGTGACCATGCCAGGGCAAAAGCCTCCTTCACACGGTGAGGCCTCCCGTCATATAAGCCAAAGTGGAGTGAATTGAACTGAATTGAAGCAGGGTCAAATTAGAGTGGGGAACTGATTTAGTTGAATTGCAGAATAAGTAGAATTAATCTATGCATATTTATATGAAAGGTTGAGAACCGCATATCTATTCAACACATTGACATTTTGTATTTTTAGAGAGAGGTAAGGGTTTGACTCCATGTACACAAACTTGCAGAGACAGAAACAATAGGGCTGATGGTTAGATAATCTAGTCTGTCATCTCTTCATCTCTATATATTTCCATTAACAGGGATGTTACCTCTGGAGAGAGACAAATCCAGAGTTTGAGAACTGAAAGTAAAGCCATCAGAGATGCTTAATGGGGTCTTTTGGACTGAGTACAGGGCCCCAGTGGATAGAGTGGCTTTCTTTAGTCTTTACTAATCTACAGGGGAACCTCCAGGAACCCCATAAAGCTCAGCCTCTAATATAGTCCATGGCCTGTTGCGACTTATTTATAAAGCTTTTCTACAAAAGGTTACACATTCTCTCAAATAGTATATAATTAGTATACAACCAGAAATTATCCCAATTCCATTATATCTTTGAGTTTTAACATGTTAAGTTTATTTTTATGTAGGTTTATTTTTTAAAAAAATCATAATTAAAAAAAATCCATTAAAAAAAAAATCCAATTTTTTATTTAATTTTATTTTAAATTAAAGTAGTAGGATTTTTATCAACCCTGATCATGTCCATTTATACTGACCTGCAACACTTCTGGATGTTTCTCAATTTCATCGTCCTCGCCTTCATTTACACCTGACGCAGCAAATGCCTCAAACTGGCTGAAATCTGCGAAGTTTGGCTGTTCAGGTATTTGTTGAGGTGAGGTACTAGTGTGAGCTATTAGGCCTTCAGCATCTACTGGGCGATGGACGTGAGGACCAGCAGCCTATAGTTCAACAACAGGAAATTGTCATGGTTATAGGTTCTTGAAATAACTAAGGCTGCTTTCCAACGTTACATGGGAGGGGTGAGAACGTGCACAATTGCGACCACAGTTCCATAAACGCAGGGATTAGCACCTGTGAGAATACGCTAATCTCCTTTTATCACACGGGAACAAGTGTCCTTGTAAAGGCTACATTTGGGGACCCGATCATGTGCAGTGTTCTTGTGCGATAAAAGGGAATTAGAGTATTCTCACAGGCACTAAACTCCACAATTACAGAGCTGCGGTCAAAATTGTGGAAGTTCTCGCCCCTCCCATGTAACGTCAGAAAGCAGCCTAACTTACTTATAGAAGCAAAGGGTGGACTCCGAGACTGGAGTTTGTGTTTGGTCCGTGCAGCCCCACTCAGCCTCTAATCACGTTTAGCGCATCTAGGCTGATAAATGGACAGCCCCCTGCCTGTATTTCAAGGCACCAAATGCCTTTTCATCTAAAAAAAAAAGTCTTGCACTGCCGCCAGAAAACTCTCAGTCTGTTTCAGTCGGGCTTTCATCCTGGGTATGGCACGGAGACTGCACTTGTGCAGGTTATTGGCCAAGGCCACCTGGAGATTGACAAGGGGAATTCTACCCTTTTGATTTTAAATCTTACAGCAACCTTTGATACCGTTGATCATGAAGTGGTGTTTTCATGACTACGGGACCACTGTTGTGTGGTTCTCTTTCCTGTCGGGATGGTCACAAAGAGTAGTGATTGCTCATCATTCTCTTGGAATCTATTGGCACAACTCAAGGTGCTGGTTTTGACCTTTTAAAGCCCTAAATGGGCTGGGCCCCACATACCTGAAAGACTGCCTGGTCCCTGCAATCTGCTAGGAGCACCTCCCTGTGTGGGGAGAAATACTGCTATTCAGTATTTCTATACCACTACTATGTGTACGCAATGCTTTAGTGACAGATTTTCAGACAGATCCCTGCCCATTGGGTTTACAATTGAAGATGGATATGGGTGAGGGAAATGCAAGGAAAGAGACACACACTCCCATTTTTTACAGATGAGGAACTGAGGCAGAGAGGTGGTGACTTGCCCAAGGCCACCCAGTGAGCTTATGGCACTAGGACAGGATTTGAACCCTGGGTTCCAAGGTCCAAGACCAGCACCTTATCCACTACACCACACTGGTTCACTTTTAGCCTTGTTCTTGCAACAAGGGCTCACAGGGAGGCATTCTAAGTTGCTGCCCCAATGCTTTGGAATTCCCTTCCCACAGAGGTTAAAATTTTTTTAAAAATTCAGAAAAGGGAGCTGACTCAGTCAGCAACAGCCCCACTGTCTCCCGACTGAGGGGCAAGGATCTAATTCACAACTTGTTGCCCTCATTGCCTCAAGCACCTTCCCCACATCGGTAGGTGATTGCTTGAAACTGATCCAAATAAAGAGCACAAGACTGAGCTCCAACTCTGATTCTGCAGTCATGGTGAATACAAGTGATTTTGTCTGCAAGTAATCAATAAAAATTTCACAGCAGGCATTAGACTCCATTTCCAGGCGAGGCAGACCAGATTAACCAGGCCCCTCACCACCTAGAACAGCTCTGCCAGACAAGGCTTTGCAGACATTGTAGCAGAAAAGAAAGCTTTCTTTGCTGCCATCAGAGCCACCGCATAGTCCTTAAAAAACAATCTATGCCAGAATCGGTCGGTTTCAGCAAGTGTCAAGCGCCACCTGCGCTCTAACCACCTTACCCTCCCGCTTCAGGTCCTCTGTATGCCAGAGGGACCTGTGCTGCCACAGTGGTGGGAATGGATGCTTGGGTACAACCGTGTCGATGGACATGGTCAAGATGTAATTCCTCAAAGCGACCAGGCCATCAACCGATTAGCTGCTAAGGTCAGTAGGTAAATCCACCCGAGTTCTGGAAACTAAGGTGGACACACTATCAGATGAGTTAGGCACCAGATACTTTCAAAATACCAAGCTGTCTTTACAGATCAGCCATTCTGTGCCCCTCCCCCATGGTCCCTGAGCCAAGACTGATGCTGCACGGAGTACCTGGCTGGCACCATCTGGAACAATACAAGCCCTGATGCGTCATCCAGCCATATCTCTGTAACGCCCTTCCCCCAATACCCACCCTCTCCTCTTATTGGGGGGGAGGGGGGAGGAGAAGGGGGCAGGGAGCTCCCAACCTTCCCCTTCCTTCCTCCCCCCATAACCATAACACCCTCCCGCAAGGGGGCCAGGACAATCCCTCTCCCCCGCTAAATCCTCCCTAATGGGGGGGGGGGGTGTTTATCACAAAACCCTTTCTCCTCCCAGCCCTGTCCCATCCACATGCCATCAACTTAGAAACAATTTTAAACCCCTTAGAACGAACCAACACCCTCTGTCCCCATATCCTTAACAAGCCCATGAACAGCCTACAAATGGCTGCCACTTTGAATGCCTGCAGGTTTAGGAGGCTTTTACAGTCCCTGCCGAGGGGGTGAGGGTAAGCAGAATGGCAGACCCCAAGTGCTCCTCAAAATGCCCTCTCTGCAACAGCAGCTCTCCTCCATGTAGGAGGAGAGTGTCCCTTTATTATCTTGAGAAAGGGCAAGCAGTTTCCTAGTTACATTTTCTGCACTGCTCATGATCATACCCCCCTTAATCATCTCTTCTCCAAGCTAAATAGCCCTAACTATCATTCTTCTTGCCCTTTTCTGAATTTTTTAAATTCTATTATATCTTTCCCGAGATGGGATGACCAGAACTGCACACAATATTCAAGGTGGGGTCGTACCAAAGACTTATAAAGCAGCTTTATGATATTTTCCCTTTTATTTTCTATTCCTATTGCAGTAATGCCTAACATTCCATTTCTTTTTGATGGCTGCTGCACCGTATTCAAGGAGCTATTCACAATGACTCCCAAGAGCCTTCTCCCAAGTGGTTACACCCAGATCAGAACCTAGCATTGTGTATGTAAAGTGAGGATTATCACGCTGCACTTATTAACATTGAATTTCATTTGCCATTTTATTACCCATTCACCTAGTTGTGCAAGCTGTAGTTCCTCAAAGTCTGTCTGGGTCTCCGCTATCTTGAACATTTTGGTGTCACCGGAAAATTTAGCCACCTCACCCTTTCCCCAGCTCATGAATGAATATTTAAAATACTGGTCCTAGTAATTACCCCCAAGGCACCCTGCTGTTTACCACTTTCCAACTTGAAAAAATGACCATTTATTCCTACTCTTTCTTTCCCATCTTTTAACCAGCTACCAATCCATGACAGGACCCTTCTTCTTATCCCATGACTACTTTGCTCAGGAATCTTTGGTGAGGAAAAAACTTTTTGAAAATCCAAATATATTCTATCAACTGGAACACACCCCTAACCACGTTTATTAACAACCTTATAAAATTTTGATTGGTTAGTGAGGGATGATTTCCCTTTGCTAAAGCCATGCTAGTTTTTACTCATCAAATCATACTTGTCAATATTCCTAGTAATTCTATTTTTAACAATGGTCTCCACCAGTTTGCCTGGTACGGATGTCAGGCTGACTGGTCTGTAGTTTCCAGGGTCACCTCTGGAGCCCTTCTTAAAAATTGGCGTTACACATTTGCTAACCTCCAATCTTCTGGCACAGAGGAGGATTTTAGCAATAAGTTGCATATTTCAGATCCAAAAAAAATAGTTCTGCCATTGGTATCACCCCAACATCCTCTGCACTAAGAACTTATGCAAAGAACTGATTTAGTTGCTCAGCAATGGCCTGGTCATCTTTGAGCACCTCCTTTGCTCCATGATCATGGAGCAGACCAACTGCCTCTCTAGAAAGTTTCCTGCCTCTGATGAACTGGAAAAAGAATTTGCTATCAGATATGACAAGTTGCTCCTCAAATTCCTGACAAGTTCCTCAAGTTCTATGAGAAGTTATTTTAGATTTCATCCTAACTGGAGTAGAGGGCCAGTTGAAGTGGTAATAGTGACCCGCCTTATCGTTTTACACCTTCTCTGTCCATGTCTGTGCTCATTCCTATTCCTAAAGTAGGTAGAACAGAGGCAGCTCTGGCCTCTGTTTTTCAACGTCCTGAAAGAATCCCTATATGAAATTATGTAGAATAAATAAAATTTAATAAAACTTCAGTGACGCTAATAGACTCCATTAGTTTTATAGAGCTCCATGAAGCTAATAGACTTCATTGGAGTCTTCAGCGGGACAGAGGACAAGGGGTGGTAAAAGGTTACAATGATCTTGGCTCATAGAAGTGAGGATGGGTAAAGTCAAAACAACCATGAAGAGATAAGGCTTGATGGAGACATGAAACCCAAAACATTTTTCTTTTGTGCCATCACTTGGCTAAATCCAACCGCCTTTACTCTATTCTTGTCCTCCTTGATCTCTCTGCTGCCTTTGACACGGCTGACCACTCACTCCTGCTTGAATCGCTTCACTCCTTTGGATTCCGGGACTCTGTCCTCGACTGGTTCTCCTCCTACCTTTCTGACTGCTCCTTCAATATATCTCTTCCTAACTCCTCCCCCTCCTCCTCCCTACCCCTCTCGGTCGGGGTTCCTCTCCTCTGTCTACACTCTATTCCTAGGTAGACTCATTGCCTCCCACGGTTTCGAATACCACTTATATGCTGACACTACTCAACTCTCTCTCCACTCCTTCCCTCACCCCCTCTGTTCAAGCTCGTCTCACCAACTGTCTCTCTGATCTCTCCGCCTGGATGTCCCAATGCCAGCTCAAACTGAACATGGCAAAAACTGAACTCCTGATCTTCCCTCCCAATCCTTCCTCTCCCTCTTCCCTGTCAATTGCCATCGATGGGGTCTCCATCCTCCCTCTCCCCCAAGCCCATAGTTTGGACTTCATCTTCGAGGCTTACCTTTAAACCCCTACATTGACTCCGTTGCCAAGTCCTGCCGTTTCTCCCTCCACAACATTGCTAAGATCCGCCCTTTTCTGCCTGTCTCCTCTGTCAAAACTCTCATTCATGCCCTAGTAATCTCATGCCTCGACTATTGTAACCTCCTCCTTGCTGGCCTTCCCCGCTCTCACCTTTCTTCCCTCATCTCTGTTCAAAACTCTGTTGCCAGGATCATCCACCTAGCCTGTCACTTTGACCATGTGCACCCTCTCCTCTCTCTGTTGGCTCCCTCTTCCTGAGCGTATTCTGTACAAGCTCCTTGTCTTCACTTACAAAGCCCTTCACAACCTCGCTCCCCCCACCTCTCTGCCCTGATCTCCCTCCAAACCCATTCAAGCACTCCGCCCCTTCTCTATCCCCTCCCTCACCCTTCCACGCTTCTCCTGCTCCCCCAGCTGCCTTCGTCCCTTCTCTCTTGCTGCCCCGCACGCCTGGAACTCCCTCCCTGTCCTTGTCTGCCTTGCCCCCACCCTCCACACCTTCAAGTCCCTCCTCAAAACCCACCTCTTCCACTCCACCCTTCCTAATCCTCCCCACCCAGGATTATCCCCTACCTGTTATCTGCAAACTCCCAATTTACTATAACCAAGCCAAGAACGTGTACCTGAGTTCTCGCATCCTCATGAATGTCGCAGCCCCTGTCTCTTCCTCTGTTCCCCCTTCCCGTCTTTAGATTGTAAGCTCTCAGGCAGGGACTGTCTATCTTGTTTTTTGTAAAGCACTAGGTACATCGCTGGCGTTATAAATGCTAATAATAATAATGTTGACAGAAGAAGATCTTGTGTGCTATGGAGACCTGCTGGAGGACAAAAGGCGTGAAGGGAGTTAGGCCACTTTCATACATGCCACCCCCATGCATACTGGGCTGCGGGGGGGGAATGCACAGCCCGAATATGTGTGGGCATCGGCCGGTGCGAAAAGCCTCCCCGTGTGGCTTTTCCTTCTCTGTATCCTGCACGGCTTTGCTGGCAAAACCGTGCCCCGGGGCCTTTCGCACTGGCTGATTCCCGCACATATTCGGGCTGTGTATCCCCCCCCCAGTCCAAATATGCGCGGGGGCGAGGGGCACATGTATGAAAGTGCCCTTAGTTTTGTTTTTTTCCTGTCCCAACTTTTCTTTTCCATTTTAAAGCTATTTAGCCCTAGTACTTCTCTCTTCTACTTCTTTCTTCTCTCTTTTGCTGTAGCTAAAGACTTTTTATTTTTACACCTTTTTAAGCTCTCATTTATTTTTCTCATCTTCAGTTTTATTTTTAAGTTAATACTTCTCTCTTTTTAATCCAAGTAAAAGACATTCCTTTTACTAGCTTTCATCTTTTTAAAATCTATTCTTGTTTTCCCACATTTTAGTTATTTTCAAAGCCATTTTTGTTCTCCTTTTGCCCTAAAGTTAATTTTATTTCTTTTCTCGTTTTAAAGTGATTTTTAATTCCCAGTTGGGATTTTCCTTTTTTGCCCGAGAAAAGGGCAATTCTTACTTCTCTATTTTTGTCCCTAGTTGCAAATGTTACTTTTCTTTTAGGGAAGCACTGAACTGGTCCCAATTGTTTCTTTTCCATTTATTTTACTCAGTCCAGTGGGCAGAGTTACCCCAAGTGCATCTCTGTCTTTTCTCCTCCCTTTTTGGAGCTTCCATGCTCCTTGCCTATTAAAGGGGCCATTCCTCAACCTCTGGACAATTTTTAAAAATGTTATTTTTTTCTATATTTTATTTTTACTTTAATTCTCATCAAGCCTCCAGCACAGCAGTAAGCGGACATCTTTCCCAGCAGGATCCTACAGACCCTGAACAACTTTTGGGACATACATTATATATATATATATATATATATATATATATATATATATATATATATATATATATATATATATATATTACACACACACACTCTGTAGTGCTTTCTTAGTAGTGTGTAAGCCAGTTTGGCAGGGCAATAAAGTGTAGTATTTAGTCATAACTGCTGCCTATTGACACGTTTTGGTGAGGAAACGTAAGAGTTTCCTGCGGAGATCCCCGACCCCTGTTGGAACTAATTTTGGGAGAATCTTGGGGTAACCTCTCTTTTGGAGTACTTTTATTTTTTGAAAGACAATTTTTTGGCTCCGATAGCCTCCTTATTTTTACTAGCTAGCCATGTGAGCATTTGTTTGTGCATTTCTGTTTGTTTGTTTAAACTTGTGGTATACATTTAATCTTCGAGTCCTAGATAGCCTGACCCATGTGGAGGAACATACCCTCGGCCTGGTGTTCTGTTCTGGCCTAGAGGCGGGTGATCCGGTAGTGGGGGATCTGAGGGTTATGCCCTTGTCATGGACAGATCATTACCTCCTACAGACCAGTCTCTTAGTGCACCACCTCCAGAAGGGGAATGGACCACCCCCAGAGGCTGATGGAACCTCAACGGTTCCAAGAGGCCCTGGGGGATTTAACCTTAGACCTTGACGGCTGCTCTGTTGATGAACTCGTCCGGGCATGGAATATCTTGCTCAGGGAGGCTACTGACAGGGTGGCTCCAAGACATCTCCTGTCCCTGGTTTACCGAGGGGCTGCGGTGCATGAAGCAGGTAGCCAACTGGAGCGAAGCTGGCGTCGGACTCTGGCTGAATACGACCGACTTCTCCGTAGGGCCCATTTGCGGTCCTATGTTGAGGCTGTGAGGATGGCAGAGAAAGAATTCTTTGCCTCCCTCATAGCGTCTGCAAAGTCTTGTCCAGCGGAGCTGTTCCGGGTGGTGCGGGGGCTGGTCAGTCCGGCCTTCTTCCACCTGGACTGGGACTTGTCCCAGGCCCGCTGTGAGGAGTTTGCTATCTACTTTGCAGACACGATCGCTCAGATCCAGAGCAACTTCGATGCTGGATTAGAAACCGTGGAGATGGAGCGTGAGGTGATGGAGGCCCCGTCTAGTCCATCTTTTTGGGCTGAGTTTCAGGAAGTGATGCCAGCCAATGTTGTGGACATCCTGGGGTCTGTCAGAGCCACCAGTTGTGAATTAGATCCTTGCCCGTCCTGGTTGGTGAAAGCCTCCAGGGAGACATTGGGGACAGTGCTGGCGGGGGTAATCAATGTGTCCCTTCGGCAGGGGATATTGCTCCCTAGTCTCAAGGAGGCCGTGGTGCACCCCCTGCTGAAGAAACCATCCTTTGATGTGGACACACTTGCCAGCTACCAACCTGTCCTTTTCAGGAAAGGTTACTGAACAGGCGGTGGCACTGCAACTTCAGGCTCATCTTGACAGCATTGGTTTCCTTGACCCATTTCAATCTGGGTTCCGCCCCGGCTATGGTACAGAGACGGCGTTGGTGGCCTTGGTAGATGATCTCCGCCGGGAGATGGATGCAGGACGTTCAGCACTTCTGGTCCTGCTAGATCTCTCGGCCGCTTTTGATACAGTGGACCCTGGGCGGTTGTTGAGACGATTGAGAGCCCTGGGAGGTCTGGACAGGACTGTCCTCGGATGGTTCCGATCATTCCTCTCGGGGAGAAGCCAGCGGGTTGTCTTGGGGGCTGAGTCTTCCAGCCCCCGGACTGTGGTGTTCCACAAGGTTCAATTCTTTCTCCATTACTATTTAATGTATACATGCAGCCCTTGGGGGAGATCGTGAGAGGGTTTGGTGTGCGTTGCCACCAATATGTTGATGACACCCAGCTTTACCTCTCTTTTTCAACTGACCGAGGTCCTGCTGTCTCAGTACTGTCCCAGCGTCTGGAGGGCGTGGCAGACTGGTTACAGCAGAGCAGACTGAAGCTCAATCCTGATAAGACAGAGGTGATGGTGATTGGTAGGGCGGGGAAGGTGCTGGCTCCCCTCGTAGACGGAGTCCACCCTCCCATAGCCCAACAGGTTCGGAATCTGGGGGTGTTATTGGACTTGGGTCTCCGCCTGGATCAGCAGGTGGAGATGGTGGCAAAGGCTGCCTTCCGCCAGCTGTATCTAGTGTGGAGGCTGCATCCATACATTTCCAGACTCGACCTGGCCACCCTCATCCATGCCTTCATCACCTCAAGGCTGTAATGTGCTCTATATGGAGCTTCCCTTGACACTAGCTCAGAGGTTGCAATTAGTGCAGAATTGGGTGGCTCGTCTCTTGATGGGGACGAGTCGGCTCCTGTGCTCCGCATGTTGCACTGGCTGCCTATAACGTACCAAGCCAGATTCAAGGTATTGGTTTTGGCCTATAAAGCCCTACACGGTCTTGGCCCCATATACCTCAGGGACCGCCTCACACTCCACGCCCCAGGGCGGCCCCTTCGGTCTGCTAGGGGTGCCTTCTTGGAGGTCCATTGTGTAAGGCGGGGGGCTACAATGGAGAGGGCATTCTCGGTGGCCAGACTGCGATTATGGAACTCCCTCCCGGAGGAAGCCCATCTGGCCCCAAGTCTGTTGGGTTTCCGCTGAGCCTGTAAGACTTGGCTGTTCTCCCAGGCCTTCGGAGGAGGGGTGGGTGGGTTTTTAGATGTTTTTAAATTGTTGTTATTAACCGCTCCAAGATGCCATGGGCACAAGGGGGTGGCAAATAAATGTAATAAATAAATAAATAAAGTGGTTTTCAATAGTGTCCATGCTTCTTGCAGGCCTCTGGCCCCAGTGACTTTCCCTTTTAGTTTCGCCTTAACTTCTTTATCTTTGCATAGTTCCCTTCTTGAAGTTAAACACCATTGTGGCAGACTTATTCAGTAACTTCTTACCTATTAGCATGTTGAATTTAATTACACTGTGATCACTATTACTAAGTGGTTCTGCCACTATTACCACTTCCACTAGGCCCTCTGCTCCAGTTAGGAAAAGATCTAGAATAGCTTCTCCTCTTGTGGGTTCCAAGACAAACTGCTCCAGGAAGGAGTCATTTATGGTATCTACAAACTTGGTTTCTGCAACACATCCCAAGGAGACATTTCAAATGTGGTGGTAGGTAGAAGCCACCCATTATTATTGTAGGCAGCCACAGGGAAGAGAGATTGCTACCACTCCTGTCTCTCAGCTAAGTGGGACTACGTGCTGGTGGACCTGGATGCTGGTGAGGCTGCGGGCAAACCTAATTGATGAGACACGTGGGCAACCATTATTTCTGACTGGCCCCTACATAGCGGGCCCACAATGTCCCTGGACTCCACCGTGAGTGGCAGCTCTGTGGTGACCATGTGGTGGATGCCTGACAGGCACGTGGGAATGCGCCTCATCAAGGCTAATATGGGTTATCTGGTTTGATTCCACCCAAAGTCTTATCCAAACAGGATACTAACCAAGGAAATTAAATTAAAATGTATATTATTTTACTGGAGGTGTTACTGCAGAAGGAATTATCCTTGTTTGAAACTTGTCAACCTTGTGACCTGCCATCAGAATCAAAGTTACGTTTTCTTCTCTATTTCCCCCCAAGAATGTATTTCTTTACAGCAGAGACAGGGAACGTCTTCCATCCCAGGGGCTACTTTGAAAATTAGTACAAGCTCCGATGGTGTGCTTAGAAAGAGGAGGGTCCAGATCAGGGATGTGTCTGCTATCCTCATCTCTGCTCCCTTAGATCCAGGAATTTGAAAGGGGCCACACAACAACTAGTTACCGTCTACATTTGGCCTCGGGGCCCAAGGTTCCCCACCCCTACTGTAAAGGCAAACAGGGTGTTTGGCCTGTGCACCACTATCACATTAGTTAAAGGGGCAGTCGGATGTTTGGCCCAGAGTTGCCCTGGGCATGGTGGCAGCTAGCCCAGGATGCAACTCCAGAGATGTCCGGAGTCGCAACCCGGGCTAGCTGTCACCACGCACGGAAAACGGCCTGCTTGATTGAGCTACAGCAGGCTACCACATGCGGGCACAGCATGAGGGTGGGGCTAGCTAGCTGCACATTCATGTTCACCCTGAGCCCGGCTGAATCAATGTTTGTTCGACGATCAGATCCACTCCTGACCGGGAAGCAAGTGGCTTCCCATTCTGGATCAGTTCGTGATGGCAGTGCTCTGCAGTCACTTATGCTTTAACCCACCCCAACCAACACTTTAATTTTCTTTAGCTTTTTCTGAAGTCAAGCCAGAACAGCCAGAGCAAGGTACATAACAGAAAAAAAATACATGAAAATGCATTCAAGTGAGATGGTGCAAAAATAGCTAATACAACTTCTTGCTTTTAAAGTTGATAAGCTGAGATTTTTTTTAAAATAGCAAGAATTCCTCTCCTATAGTAGCTTGTGGCCAACAATTCACTTTATAGTAAAAATTAAAATTGAGAATTATGTTCGATTTTTAACAGTTGGTGGCTAGATGTGCACACACTGCAATCTAGAAATCTCTCTTCTTCCCGTTAGCACAAAATTGAATCTCTTATGAAGCTCCTGGTCCAGCTACATTTCCCATGACATGTAACTCATTACATGAGGGTGCTTAATGTTTCCTTTCCCTATGGAGTCCCCAGAAGCTGTCACTTCTGTCCTTCTAGGGAAAGCTTACAAACAGCAACAGCCCAGGCTCAGAAATTACACTCTAAAGTTTAGACTCTAAACACACTCAGGCTGTTTCCAAGGTGTTTTAATGTTACCAGCCTGAGGTATTTAACTGACTATCTCCCCACGTTAGAACAAAATTAAAAAAAAAGATCACTAATGTTACAGGGACTATTAAGTTGACTGCTAAAAATTTTACCAGTTTTCAATTTAAGTTTTTTTTACAGAAGCCATAACTACCTGCGAGGGCTGTGGTCTTGGAGGCACTGCAGGGGGGAAGGCAACAACGCCAGCCTGTTGCTGTCCTGTGTGGAAATAGATTAATTATTATTATAAGCATTTATATATAGCACCAGCGATGTACCTGGTGCTTTACAGAGAATAAAATAGACACGGTTCCTGCCCGAGAGCTTACAATCTAAAGACAAGGGGAGGGGAGACAGGGAAGGGGGGAACAGAGAGAGCGACAAGGGAGAACATTCATGAGGATGCAAGAGCTCAGGTACACGTTCTTGGCTTGGTTCCAGTAAATAGGAGTTTGTAGATAACAAGATGGGGATAATCCTGGGTGGGGGTGATTTGAACTAGTATTAACAGAACTGCTTCCATGAATATATTTCTCACATGAAAAAATGTAGATGTGTTCTTTATATACAAGTCATTTGCCAAAATGTTCACAAGTGACTTTAGAGTCTTCATTTTTGGATTAGGACTTTGGAATTTTAGCATTAAATAATTTCCCCTGTAACATTTTAATAAGGTTTTCTAAAAAACAAACAAACACGTTTTTTAAAAATTGAAATTGTTTGAATTAACAGTTTGTAGACTTTCAGCAACAATTTGACATTTTCACCTCAAATTCAATACAGGCTTTCAAAAAGTCAAAATTTTCTCCAGAGGAAAAAAAGTTTATTTGAAGAGATTTTACAAAATCAAACAGTAGCATAAATGGGAGGTTCTGTAATGTTCTACCTGGGGTGATCGTAAAGGTCCTGTTCATATCTAAAGATGACGACCGAGAATGCGAGGGATGAGGTCGTGGGGGAGGTGGAGGAGGAGCAGCACTATCTGGAGATGTTCCTGAATGTGACCTGCAAAACAAGAAAACCTATGTAGGTTGTCTTAAACAGCCTAAAAAGCAGCAACCCAAAACTTTTATACGATCATACCTTATCTCAAAATCAACACAGCAGTAACTAAATCTCAAAAATCAACACAGCAGTAACTAGCTCCTTCACTAGTAAATTTGTTAACAGGAAAATTCCAATGTAATTCTCTCCCCCCCTCCCCTCCCTCCAAGTGTGCACTCAAAAGCAAATGCATCTTAACCCTTATATGGCCCCTTTCATTGTAATACTGAAACCAAGAAACATTATTAGACTCACTGATTAGATGGAGATATCTCATAGCTAGATTACATTGGAGAAAGTTGCGTGTCCACCAATGAGCTACTGGGTCTTCTTTCAAGGTTACTAAGAGTAGCAGAAACTACACAAAAATGTATATTTATGCGTCTTTTTACCATTGTTAGGTTGGTGGAAGCCTCTATTGTCTAATGGCAGACATCCAAAGGAGTAGACCAGGAGGAGTGCATGCAATTACAAAGCAGGTTGGAAGGCAATACAGGACTTTTACTATAACACAGAAGACTGTTCTAGCCTGAATCTGAGCACCCTATAAAAAACTCTGAAGAATTTCTTGTGGGTATGCCTCACTGATATACAGTCTCGAGACTAATCTCATTGGACTATGCTTGCTAATGCAGATGCTAGCTTCTCCAACTGCATTTTCCAATATTTAGAACCTTTAAAAATACTACTGCGGAGGAAATCTGCACCTTAAAGCTCAAGGTAACTTGGGGTAATGCTACAGTGGCTGCTTTGTCTATAGTACTACCATAAAGAGATGAGTTTCTTTAGAATGAGAAGGCAACTTGAGGAAAGATTAGTTGTTACCGCTTTAAATTATCTAGTGTTTTCTCAAGATATGAATTTGGCTAGTCCTAACTCAGCCATTTCAATATGAACTCTGGTGGCTTACCAGCAGGAAAATGTCCTTTCTACAAGGTGGATAGCATACTGAATATAACTCGTAAATGGAGTTGCAAACTATGCAGTACAACCCCCCTAAATGATTCTCTAACTTACACAGTGAAAGTTACGGTTTAAGACAGAAAAGCAATCCTAAACCAAAGTGTTTCACACAAACCAAGAAATCAATATTGATCGCTGCAAATACTTGGACTTCTCCATGTGAGAAAAGTTTTTCAGTAACTGATTTTTGTTTCTACAAGAGTTGGCACCCAGTAAAGTTGTAGGAGTGAGAATTCCAAAATGAAGAGAAGGTGGAGCAGACTATTCTAGAGATCTCCTTATCTGTCTATTACCAAACTGACCATTTCTGTTCACTTTTCAGCATTTGCAAATAAGCATTTTAGACCTATGATAGTTAGGAATATTGGTGGCTTTCCATGAAAGCCATCTTCTTAAAGTTCTTTAATATTTTAAGAGCCTAAAAGGACCTTCAAGCTCCTCTGAATGAGAGAAGAGATATTCAAAGGACAAGGTAGAAGAAAGATTTCACATTCCAAGATGTGTAGCCATGAAAAGTTCAGATAAGGGATTTCTAAATTGCCCGACTGCTGATACAAGCAGTGCTTAAAACAGAATTTAGCTACTGAAATGTGTAATAGGATTTAAAGCAGTAAACACTGCCATTTCAACCTAAATAACTGTTCTAAACCCACCTCATTTAAAATCAACGAAAAGGGTTCATCAAAATGTAAAGGCCCAAACTCATTGCTCAATAGAAAAAATGTGCTATATAAGCATAAGTCAGCAAAAATATCTTGTTAAAAGCCATCAGGAAGTCATTTTGAAAACAATGATGTAAAGCAAACAACTTACAAAGTGAAAGGTTTTGCAAGAGGGTATTACAAGTTACAAAACTTTAACAGCTTGAGTATGCGCTATGTGAAGTCACATTTAGTGTAAAACTCCGTTTTGAAATAGATCCTAATACAATGTAACACAATTTAGAAGTAACAAGACACAACTAACTTTACTAAATAAGAATATGCAAAGGAGTCTTAAATGACAAATTAACACCCTCATTTATAACGTACATACTGGAGATTTTTAAGGTAGATCTCTTACATTTTATGTAGTAACCGTAGTTGGCTATGCACCCCTCACCGTACCCCCCACCATTGTGATTTTTAACATGAAGCCTATATCAGACAACCACCTCATCACTGAGCACTTAATGATACCCGACTAGTCCAACCTATGTTTGCCAGTTCAGTCAAGTCATGCTGTTCTGCATGAAATTTAACTTTCAGCACTCAGGCCACATTTTACAAACAGCTATAAATTGGAGTTGCTACTGCATTATATTGCAGTAGCTACTTCACTTAGCTACCATTTGTAGCTTCCTAATGTCCGATCCCTCACTTCCAGAAGACTGAAAGGGACTCTGCTGTGCTGCCTTTACCTACGCAAAGATTCATGCAGCTTGAGGGACTCTGCCTGGATGAAAAATCCACTCCACCCACCAGAGGTTGCTGATCTGACAGGATGGAGGAGAGAGACTGAACTGTCTTTACTTGGGCAGTGACTCTCACTCAGACTGCATGGGTCTCTGCCTGGCTTCCTCTACCTCATGTTCTCATGAACAGCTACCTGAACAACAATTTGAAGGGTAGAATATACTACCGATTTTTCAACTACACACACTTCTCTTCCTACTCCGCAATTACTTTGGTTTAGTGCTCTATTCATGTAAATGCTACAGAAATGCAACCAAAGGTGTAACTACTATCGAAGTTGTGTGTCAGAATATGGCTTCAGAGGGCAAGTTTATAGATTTCTATACTATACACTACTTGGAATCAGGCCGTTTCTAGACCTTCCCACTGTTGCAATGGTCATTATGAACATTTGAGAGAGCTCATTATATAATAAATTTAAATAAGTAAATAGCCATAATCAGCATATGCAAATAAGGAGGCATGGGTGAGCGAGTCGGGGTAAGAAGGGCAGGGAACATGCTACTTTAACAACCTTGCCATTTCTTCAGTGACTACTCTACTGACCGTTGTCGAGTTACTGTGCTTCCAATCTGCTCCGGGTCAGATGTAAACGAGTCTGAACTGCTGTAACCATCTGCTGGCAGAGGGAAAGTACAACATTTTATTTTCCTTTTTGCAGGGTTAACGCTTCATCATATTTTGGACTATAACATACAGCTTACTGATTTAGCAACACCAAAAATAGTTTACATTAAACTGGCTCTCAAATAATAAAATTAAATTCAAGGGCTGCCCTTTCCCCACCCCCAGTGAACACAAGAAGCGTCTCAAAAACCAGAAGTATCCCTATGTACATAAAAATAGGAACAAGACAAGCATTTACTTTCCCCCTCCTGAAGACCCTTTCTGGGAAGCATCAGGTTTATATTGAGCATCTGAGCAAACACGTTCATAAGTCTTTGAGATACAATTAGAAAAGATATGGGATAAGCTCCATTCTGCTTTCATTTAGTGAAATGCCTATTTCCTATTATAATGGGACAGGATTACATATAACAACTATATCAGATAACGGATATCCTAGTGAATGGGTAAAAAACCCATATGCAACGGTGGTGACCTGGGTTGGGCTGCAAACGTTGATATGGTCCAGACTTGTTCAGGTAGCACAACAAACATGCCAGCAGCAAGGTCGCTGGGGAGCGGCACCCATGCAGGATTCATTATACACAGATCAGCTGCACAGAAAGATCTACCCAACAAGAAACAAAAGGCTGCCACAAGCAGAGACTAGGACCCACCAGAGCACACAGATGCCCAAAATAAAGGGGAACCATTTTATAAAAAGAAATATCTAGATGCCTCAAATGGATGAGCCACACCCATGTTCCAGGAGAAGGCAAAGACCCTCACGACGCTTTTAAACGAGGCGCTGAAAAGTGCCTCCTGAGTCCCGCGTTGAGAGAAAAGCAGCGTGGGGAGTGTTTACATGCTCCCCGCGCTGCCGGAAGTGACGTGCTCCACTCCCTGCGCTAATGCGGGACTCGGGGCGCTTTTCAGTGCCTCATATAAAAGCGGCCAATCTGTCTAGAGAAAATTCCTTCCCAACCCCAAATATGGTGATTGGTTAGACCCTAAGCATGCATGCAGGTCTCACCAGTCAGGCACCCAACATATAATTACAGTGCACAGGCATCAGAATGCCCCAGCAGCCCCACCTCTAGTTGTGAACAATTTTGACGTAACAAAGGAAGAAACACAAAATGTGTTCCTGTGGGGAAAAGTGATTGCCTCCTTTAGCATCAAATAGAATACTCCTCATGAGTGGTCTCAAGTTTATCCAACACTATTTTAAAACGACTCAGATTCTTTTCTCCCATGACTGCCCCTGGGAACTTATTCTAGTAGTTCACTGCTCTTTGTGCTAGGTTTGGGGCGGGGAAGCCCAGCACCAACCCCTGGTGGCAGCAGGGGAAGGTGGGGTGATTTTGGAATTAGGTTAGTGATGGAAGGGTTATGTTTTGTTGATTTAGAAATGTGTATTTGACATTTAGATTGTTGCTGTATTATTGCAAAGTTGTGGATGATAGGTTCCCCCCCCCCCTCCTGGTGAGATCAGGAAAGTAGGGGGGGGGGATTGATGGGCTCCTTCCCTGGTGGCAGCAGGGATGGAGCATATGGAGGGGTTGGTATGGATAAACTGTGATATGCTGTAATAATATTGATTTATTGTTATTATATTGGATTATGTGAGGGAAGGAGAGGGTATGGTTAATGATGAGAGATGTTATGAAATGTTATGTTATTGTAATTGAGGGGTTATTTAGGTTGTGTTTTGTACTGAATTTATAGTGATGGTTCTTTGTATGTTTCTACTTTTGTTGTTAGCCGCCTCGAGTCGCTGTAGGCGAGAGAGCGGAATACAAATAAAAGTTCAAATGAAAATGAATTGGTAGTTAAAACTTTCTACAGGAGTTCTACAGTGCACTCCACTGACACAAAGTATGTATTTTTCTCAATGTAGAATCTTTGGTGGAGACAAAGGGTGTTTCTACTTTTGTTGTTAGCCGCCTCGAGTGCCTGTAGGACTAGGACCCCGCCAGACCCCAGCCCACATCCCCCTCACCTGGCAGCTGCCCCACAAGGATCCCAGCTGATGGGCCAAGGTTCCGCCAGCTATAGTCTGCATGCGCTTCCCCCCTCACCATAGAATTGAGGTTACTCCCATGACCTCTCTAGGACTGCAACTATGACTATGGTGGTGAATACAACCCACCTCATAGGGCCCCCATCCGATGCTGTGCAGGGCAGCCCCAGCCGTTCTAATAAGATGCATCAATAGCGATACTACTTCATAAAACCCTATCAAAAAGCAGAATGCGTGTCAGTAGGGGTAGCAAAGACCCAGAGGCCCACTACTCCAGAATCAAAAGCCAATTCAGGCCTGTGCCTTGCATCTCTCTCTCTCTGCGCTGTTATCAAATAAGGCTTTGAATAAATTCTCATGACAGCTAGCACCATGCTTAATGGGTTTCTTAATTGCTCTTGGGCATAAGCAGGGCCCCGATTCTCTAGTGGAATTTAAAAAAAAAAAATTCTTCAGCAGTCTGGGAGGCTCAGGGCCAGATTCCCCAGCCTCCCAGATGCAGTACAGGGATGCCTTCCCCCTCCTCTGCGTCGGGAGAAAGGGGCTGCCAGGGCTCACCTCCCCCCAATCTGGTAAATGAACTGACTTACAGCAGCTCCATTCAGCGCACTTCCCATACATCTCCTCCAAGCTACTTCCTGGCCCCATCCCAATGGGGCCTCCTAGAGTGACGCAGCTGGATGACGTCATCTGTCCGTGTTGCTCTGGGAGGCCCCGCTGGGAGGGGGGGCAGGAAGTGGCCAGGAGGAGCTGCGTGGGGAGCATGCTGAACGGAGCTGCTGCCATTGCTGCAGGTTGGTTCATTTACCAGGCTGTGAAGGGGGTGGGTGGTCCCTGGCAGCCCCTCCCACCCAACACAGGGGAGGGGAAGCCAGCCCTGCACTGCATCTGGGAGGCTGGAGAATCGAACCCTGAGCCTCCCAGCCTCTTCACAGCCTGGTAAATGAACTGACCTGCAGCAGCTTAATTCAGCATGTTCCCCGTGCATGAGCACGGGGAACATGCTGAATGAAGCTGCTGCAGGTCAGTTCATTTACCAGGCTGTGAAGAGGGGGTGGAGGTGGCAAGCCCTGGCAGCCCCTCCCACCCGATGCAGCCTGGGGGAGGGGAAGTGAAGCCCTGAGGCTCTCTATTGCCTCCCCCTGTGGAATCGCCTGCCCAGTGTAGGCTGGAAAGTCTGTGCTGGGAGAAGTGGGACAGAAGATTCCACAGGGGGAGGGGAGGGGGGATTCTGCAGAAACTCCACAAATCATGGACCCATATTTGGCTCGGGTCCCTGGGCATAAGCTTGCCTGCATGGAAAAGATCTGCTTTCACGTTTTCCTTGAGTGCAGAAGTCACATTCCCCACCACTGTCACAGAGCAAAACATGGTATTGCACATCATCTTTGCTCTACTGGAAGACCCAAGATGGGACCAGGCATTCTGCACTTTCAGACAGACATGTCAGAAGGTGCTGAGGGCCCGAAAAGAAGAAACTGCTATGAAAAAGAAAGCAGTATTACTACTGAAAAGCACTTAAAGAGTAAGGGAAAGGGTTTTTAAAGAGTTATCTGGCTGCCTTGTATCTGTCAGCAGACTATTCCAGAACAAACAGCGGATGATCAGGTCTAACTTCCTTTTTATCATCTGACAAAAGAAGCAATAAAACTAAGCGATTCAGTTTGGATCACCATTTAAGGAGGATTATACAGTTTGAAAAGTGAGAATCTTCTGATTCGTCTTGGGCTTTCTTGGCAACAATGAATACGTAAATACAAATTCATGTAGTACAAGGATAAAAGGAGCTGCCTAACTCAGGTCACTTTCAGACATTTCCCCCCCCCCCTTCCATATTCTGGCAGTGGGGGAGAATGCATAGCCAGAATATGCGCAGGGATCGGCCAGTCTGAAATACCCACCCCCCTCCCGTGTGGCTTTGCCAGCAGACATGCGCAGGGATGCAAAGCTCAATTTCCTGCTGTGTGTCTCAGGGTGTGGAGGTGGCTTTCACATCGGCCAATCCCTGAGCATATTCTGGCTGCGCTTCCCCCCCCAGCAGTCAAAATATGCACCGGGGGGGGGGGGAAAGAAGAATGTCTGAAAGTGGCCCCAGTCAGGCCAATGGTCCATCTTTTCTCAACCTGACATGGCAGCAGTTTCAAATCCTGCTCTCCAGGGTGTCTGGCAGAGGCATCAGCCAGGTGTGCTATCTGAGACCCTCCAGGATCCCTGGCAGAGGCCTCACCCAGGCATGCTACCACAAATCCTGAATTGGCAATGCCGGGGATTGAACTTGGGACCTTGTACATGCAAAGCATGCACTCTATCACCTGAACTACAGCCCACCCCAACATTTATATATTTAGTATAGAAAATACTAAATTGCCAAATATTTAAGTAAAAGAATTGGGTCAAATAGCTGGCCTGACTTATTAGTTCTTGAAAAAAGTAAAGAAGGCAATAAGAGCTGTGACATTTCGACTTACAATTTTTCCAGCAGCTACAAGTTATACAATATGGTTTTATATATCATTAAAAAGCAATTTTGAGACAGAGCAGAATCAAATGCTACGTCAAAAGGTCAGTACACAATTCTGGGATTAAGTCTGAGCACAATGTCTACCAACAGTTAACCACCACCAAGTTAAGTGAACTCAAGATAGGGGAGGAAAAAAGCAATTTCTTTGCAAATTTAAGGAAAGCTCCTCAATTGCGGCCAACCAGTAAGCTATGCCAATTTTTATCAGCTGAAGATGTGGACACTAGTATTTTATGAAGACTAGAAGATACTTTGCAAGTCAAACTTCAATAGCAAAAATCCTTAACGTAGAAATAAGGTTGCCCGAGGCTCACTCATTTTTTCCCCGACAGCAGCAAGCGCAACAGAGCTTTAACTTTATAAACCTGAGAAACAAGGTAAGGTATATGCCACCCTTGACCATTCCACCTTGGCCTGCCTCCCTAAAGCTGGCAATAGCTATTGGTCATTGTTAAGCAAGAGTGTACTAACTGTGAATGAGTGTGTGCAGTGTTAATGGGTAATTAAAGGTGGGGAATATATGAGGGGCCCACTGCATAGGGGAAAAGGTGCTATAAGTGTATGGGGACAGTGCTGAGTGGGTGAGCTGTGCAAGACAAACCAGGAAGGAGAAGTGAGAGCAAGTGGACATTCCTTCATGAGAATTTAGTCAAACATGTTCAGGGGGAGATGTGAAAGGGCAAGAAGTAGGGCAGAAGGGTTACTTACTGGCTAAGGAGAATGGTGGCCAGGAATGAAAGGGGCAGAGTAGAATGTGAAAAGGATGTGAAATGGAGGGTGGGGGAGTTTAGGATGAGGCAGATATTGGAAGAATGGTGCAGTTTAAGGCAAGATGGATGGATGGTTTTTGCACCAAGGAAGCATAGTTAAGGCATGTTTGGGGGTTTCATGTACCTTCCTATTTCTCAACTTCACCAGAAGCTTTGCTGCACCTGAAGGGTTCAAGTGATGCCTGGCAAATGTATCTAGTGAAATCTTTCTGTAAAAGATCACCACATTCTCCTCCACCCCTTTTTAAGTTAGATGGAAAGTGGATGCCTGTCAGGTGATCATAGGAGAGTTGCATAGTGGGTAGCAAGGATTAATGGAGCAACCCCTGTGGTCAACCGGGAGCACCCTTCTTGAAGTCCCCCAGGTATCTTGGGGGGGCGACTATGGAGAAGGCCTTCTCAGTGGCCACAACAAGGCTGTGGAACTCTTCCAGCTGAGGCCCGAGTAGCCCTGGACCTCTCCTCCTTTTGACGACAATGTAAGACCTGGCTGTTCCATAAGGCTTTTGGTGAGGGAGATAGGTAAAGGGTGGGGGGTTAGGGAGGGAGAGTTTCTGTATTCTTTGGCATTCCACCAGCTGACTGATTTTTATAGTGTTTATTTATATTCTATTTTATTGTATCATATACTTCTATATATTGTTAGCTGTCCTGAGTTGCTGCTAGCATAAATGTTAAATAAATAGTAGAACATACACCTGCTGTTTTGCATAGCCACATTTAGGCCAGACCAACATCTGTTTGTTTGGGCGATTTTTTTTTTTGTCCTATTTGTCATAAATTGTCTAGCCTAAGTAGTGCTTGAAGCTCCTAGTGAAGAACCTACTGTGAGGAAACTGCATCACTGAAGTATCTGATTCATACACTGATGAGGGGAGGTTCTCATTTGCTAGAGTCAATGCTGCTAGGAGAGCTTGCAACTCCAAGAATGCTGCCTCTATCCCTGGAGCAACCCTTAACCAAATTACTCTAAGCTGTCATGACAGATGTTGCCCTATCTTCAGAGACATCATGGCACAGAGAACTTTTTACAAAATGCTATAATTTCCCCTCTGAATGGAAATTTTTGTTTTGTTCTTTGTAAACACAAAAAAATCCACCCCAAGCCTCCATACCCACAAAAAGCCCTGGATAAAGTATCAGGGAGACTGACTTCCTACGACGACTCCACATTCCTGCTACAAACCAGCTCATAACCAGTTCTAACTACTAAAGCCTCCTCAAACTACTACTGAACTTGTTACAGCACAGTAAGCTGGGGTCCAACTCACCCTGCTGGTCTATTTTTGTCTGGAAAGGACCTTTAAATAGTGCTACTGCTCCTGGCAAAAATATCAGAAAAACCTCTAACAGCAGCATTTATGAAACAAACTTCATCAAGTACAAAACTTTTTAAAAGCTTAGCCCAGCCTGTTCTCCACCATGAATCACAGGAATTTACAAGTTAATTGCATTCAGCTTGTGATTCTAGAGCACCTTAAAATTTCACCATCTGTAATGAAACCTGAACTCACCTTAACTACAGGGTAGCAATATCTTCCCTAAAATCGTACAGTACATTTGCTTAAACTGATTGATTCTTCTTTGGTAAAATCTGCATTTCTGAATTAGCTAGAGAAATACATTCAGAAATCATTTTTATTTCAGAAAAAAAAAAAAAAAAAAA